>MBFT01000030.1:16552-27551 GCA_003086725.1 Furculomyces boomerangus | reverse complement strand
GAAAGCTAAAATATATCAATATATCTTTTTATTAATCTACTTGAGGAATTACAAGTATAAAAATAATTGGTACTCTCGAATTTCCAAGAGAACATTCTCTTATACAATAGAATGATCTCTACAATTCACTAATATTTTTTGAATACGATTGTATTTTTATTTGCATTGAAACTTTGAATCTAAAAAGGAATTTGAAGCAAGAATGATTAACTCGAATGGTTAGACTGATGGAGGTTTATGAGTGTAGATGAGTTTTTAATATTTTTTTTCGTTTTAAAATTAGGAATTGTGATTTAGTTTATAAAGATAGTTTATACTACTTTTGGTACAAAAAGTTGAATGGAGTATAAATTATTAGATGACTTTTTATTGACTTTTTATTGGATGCAAATTTTTTCAATTCGTTGATTTATTGGGTATCTGAAAAAAACATTATTTTTGATCCAACCAACCATCGCTTTTGAATGATTTTTTAAAATACAACGAATAATATCGCATTTTTAATCATTGTTCAGCTATTGGATGATTTGGAAAACAAATCCTAGCAAATAAGCATATTGGCTAGTACTACAATTAAGAAACTTTGACTTTTCCTGATAAGAAAAATAGATAACAGTTTTATTATCTAGTTTTTTTCTGGCCCAATCTACCTTGATAGTTTCTTTTCTCATTCTTATTGTTCTTAATTCCTGATAAGAATTAACATAAGAGGTAATTAGCTTCATTCATCTTTTAATCTTCTTGCCACTTCATCTCCCCTTCATTTCAGTTTCCATATAATCTTGACTTTGATCTCCCTCTGAATCATTGTTATTAGTTTGATAAAAATTATAGTTTTATAACTTTAGCTCTTTTGTTTTCATAGATTGCAGCAATTATACTACTTACAATCAGCCTTCCACTGAAAGATAGAAAGGAAATAAAAATACACAAATGTAACAATGTTTATATTTAAATATATCCAACAATATTATAAATATATTATTCCTTGTTGATGATCCCATTTAATACACAGGACTTATTCTAACAACTCAACCTTTGAATGGTAATTTAGAAGACTCTAATAATAGATCATCAAAATGTTTTCAAGAAAAGCCTCTGATTTCTTCAAAGCCAGCTCAAAGGTAACTAGAATTTCAAAAGCTCACTTAAAAACTTTTACAATAAATCTGAAAAGCACTCTGATTTTCTCAATTTTAAATATATAATCCTTGATCTTAATCAAATATCTAATCTCTCTTTATAATTTTTCCTCGATCATTAGCTTTTTTCAACCCAAGCTGGAGCCAGAGTTAGTAAACTTTATTATTTATCCAAGATGTTGTTTTATCGCATTGCAAACTAGATCTTCAAAAAATATTGACATCTTATTATCTATTTAGTTTAATCCAAAGAGTAATGTTTTCATCGGTTCCGCTGCTGCTACTCTTCTTGGTTCAGGTCTCGGTATCTATTACTTGAATAAAAACCCAGCAAAAGCTAATATGATTGACGAAGGTCTTCATTCTCCAACTTACCCATTCCAACATGCTAAAACTTTTGGAATTTTTGATCATGCAAGGTAACTTATTTTGATTTGATCTTCGATTTCCACTGGTAATTTCAAATACGAGTACCGTTTTTGTTTACCTACAAAAATTACCCCCTATTTTCTTGGTTTAACCTATTTTGTTTTTTATTTTTTACCAAAAATAGTATTCGTCGTGGATACCAGGTTTATAGAGAAATCTGTGCAGCTTGCCACTCAGCTGAATTGGTCAAGTGGAGAAACTTGGTTGATGTTGCTTTTACAGAAGAAGAGGTTAAGGCTATGGCTGCCGAATTTGAATACCAAGCTGGTCCAGATGACAACGGTGAGATGTTCATGCGTCCTGGTATTCTTGCAGACCCACTTCCAAGTGTATATGCCAATGAAGAAGCTGCAAGAGCTTCTAACAATGGTGCTCTTCCACCAGATCTTTCATTGATCACCAAGGCTCGCCACAACGGAGCCAGTTATGTGTTCTCTCTTCTTACCGGCTATTATGACACACCAGCAGGTGTAAACGTTAGAGAAGGCTTGCACTTCAACCCATACTTCCCAGGTGGTGCTATTTCTATGGCTCAAAGTTTGTATGATGGTATTGTTGAATATGAAGACGGAACTCCTGCAACTGCTTCACAGATGGCTAAAGATGTTGTTACTTTCTTGAACTGGGCATCTGAACCAGAATTGGATGATCGCAAACGCAAAGGCACCCAAATCTTGATTGTTTTCTCAATTCTGACTGCTCTTTCAGTTTGGATCAAAAGACATCGTACAGTTTCTTTAAAGACACGCAAGTTTGCATATTTCCCACCAACTAACTGGAATGGAAAACCAAAAGCTTAATTATGCCCAAAGTGAATGGTTTGGCAAATCTACAAATAAAATAAGCGTATGTATCAACTATCAAAGTGGTATCCCAATTCCGCTATTTTTTTTTGTGGTCCTTTATTTCAATACATTTTTTATTACAATTACCACATTCAATACAGATTCCAAGAGAACTGTGTTTTTTTGTCAAAATAATGGTTAAATATGAATAATGTGTTTAGATGATCTCTTCTAAAATGGAAATGTGTCAACATATTATCATGTAAAAATGTAGATATATGTTAATTGAGTTCCAGAAAACGAAAATGTTAAAGGATATCAGTTCTTATTTTCTAGTTGCATGACTTTCCTTTCCATCTGCTTGATATGAGCTTCCAGTTTCAGGAAAATCTCGGATATAGCAGAAATCTATAAAGACATAATATATGAAAATGATATTTTCAAACAGAAGAAAATAGAATACAAGTAAATAGATGTACAAAAGAACCTTGTATCAATTGTAGTTTACAAAGACTCTGTAATTTACCTCTGTATGGTACCTGGAAACAAGCTCAACAACTTTCCTTTCAGTTTCATTTACAGAACCTTTTAGCTGAATGGTTTCGTTAGTAGCATTCTTTACCTTATTTTCTAGCTCTGCAGCTCCTAAAACAAATTAAAGCAAAAAGGCCTATTATAAATATGAATGGATATGGAGGAATATTTAGATATTGGTGGTATAAACTTACTGGAAAAAACATCAGAATCAAGTAATTTGGAAGCTTTTTGAACCTTAACTGATGAATTAGCAATCTGAAAAATATCATCCTGCAAGCTTGAAAGATTCTCAGCTTTCTGTTCAGAAGTCACAAATTCTCTACTGATTGAATAAGGATCATCTATGAGTTTCTTGGCTCTATAGTCTTATATACAATAAATGAATTCATTTGTTGTTCAAAGTTTTTATGTTTAAAATCATATTGATAAAAAATACTTCAAAGAAGTACGAGTCAACTGTTTAATTGGGTATATATATATACTAAATATTAGGTTGTGTACTTACATTTTTTAATGAACTCTGAAAGTAGAAACTCTCGATTGTAGATCTCATTTACTTTTTTTTGTAGCTCAAAAGCTTCTTGAGAAATATTTGTGGTATTCTGAGGACCTATTCCATGTTCACCGATAACTATTTTCTGTAATCTATTTAGTCTCTGGTTCAGTTCATCCATCTCAAAGATTTTGTTTAAACAGAGAAACAATGTTGCTATACACAAAAATAAAGATTTTTCAAACTGATAATTTGTTGAAACAGTTGTAATGATTGGCTATGGTTCTAACACTTTTTACCAAAAAATACTAAACATAACATACATTAACTTTCTAGGAAAAGGAGGGATTTTACTTTTAAAACGCCAGAAACTAAGAAGTTCTAACTGTAACTGTCAAGGAATAAAGTTAGCTTGAAATTGTTTATTTCTCTAGAAATAAGAATAAAAAATGTTCCAATAAGAAGAGGAAAGCATAAAATTTGGAATTTGGAAAAACCAATCATTTTCTTAAAATTGGTTGATCAATTATTTATCAGTTTTCAAGTAAAAAAAGGTTCTAATTTTTTTTCTTTTCAAAACAATCTTCCCCTCTTTTAAATTCATACTTTCTAGTTTTTAAATCTTCTTTTTCCAAAATGTCGGTTATCTTGCAGATCATTGTTCCGCTGTTAATTCTTTCTGCCACTTTATTTTTTTGGACGATACGATTCCCCCAGATATTTACAAGAGAGATTTTTCCACAAACTGAAGACAAAAAACCCAATAATGTTCTTTTCGTGACTGCTCATCCCGATGATGAGTGTATGTTCTTTGCTCCAACAATCCTGGCCCTCAAGAAAAATAAAAACGTCAACATTAACTTGGTTTGCTTTTCTACTGGTAAGTATCCACTAGTTTTATTTATATTGATTAATTTTTTTTAATTTTTTACAGGTGATGCTCATGGTTTGGGAGACATGAGAAAAGTTGAACTTGTTAATTCTGCAAAGAAGTTGGGTTTGGATGCCTCTGAAATTATTATTATAGATGATCTGTAAGTATATTGAATACAATAGTCATGTTTTAAATTCTAAATCACCATTTTTTGACAATCTTAGGGCGTTCCCAGATGATATAAAAAAGGCTTGGGACCCAGTACTTATGGCAAAGACATTGGAATCAGTAATAGTGGCAGGAAAAATAGATACTGTAAGTATTAAAATCAATATTTTTATATCCAGTAACACTCAAACTCCTAGTTTAAATAACTTTTCCCTAAAACTATTTGATTTCAATAAATTTTCCAACTGGTAATAACCACTTTTAGGTATTCACATTTGATAAAAACGGAATCAGTGGGCATCCAAACCACACTTCTTTGTATATTGGCATAAAGTAAGCTACATCAATTTCAGAAGCTATAAAACATTAGAAATGATCTTTTCATAACCTCATTAAAATTCCATAAAAATGTGTTATTTTGAATAGGTTTATGATTAAAACTAGTATGAAATTTAAGTTCACCCCGGTTCAGCTTTATACCCTCGAATCCATATCCTTTCTCCGCAAGTACTTGTTTTTCTTGGACACCATATTTACTTTGGCAGAACATGTGAGAGATAAAAACTCTTTAATGTTTGTTAGTAACTTTGAAGATTACAATATTGGATGCCAAGCAATGAGAATGCATGAAACTCAAATGGTATGGTTCAGAAAGCTTTACGTGATTTTTAGCAGATACATGTACATTAATACATACAAAAAATCCTAAGCAAAACTATCATAGTACTGGTATTAATCTTGACACATCTATAAAAAAATTTCTTTGTTTATAAACCAAAATCAAAACGCTTTTTTATACATATTTCGAGTATTGTTATTACAAGTTTCAAGGAACTTTATCATTGACTATACTACAAAAATAAGGATGTAATAAAGATTAAAATTTCTTTTATTTGGATTTTGTTTTAGATGAGGATATATTCCTTATGTCATCTTAAATGTTATTAAACGAATCTAACAGAATTTGAAATTTTGATGGTTCGCGAACAGCGATTCTTATAAAAGTAGGCATATTATATCCTGGAAGACCACTGCGAATGGGAACACCAGCGATTCTGGAAACAGAAACAGCTTTTTCAGCAGTTTCTTGACTTTTTGTATCTACCCATAGCCATGAAAGAAATGGTTCACCGTGAACTGTCCAAGAAGGAAACTTTTCAGAAAGCTTTTCGACAGAATGTAAGCGCCATTCGGGAGTTACTTTCCAAGTTTCGTTTAAATATTCAGTGTCACTAGTTACAGAATCCAAAAAAGCAAGTGCTGGGTAGTTTACGGACCATGGAACTTGGTACTTTTTAATGGTCATTGCAGAGCTTTCATTTGGGCAGATTATTGAACCAAGACGTAATCCAGTGCAACACCATAGTTTTGTCCAAGAGTGAATAATGTATACACTTACTCCTCTTTGAGAAAATAGTTCTGAAATGGCTTGTGTTTTTGATGTAAGAGAATTTTCTCTAAAATCTTTGGAACGCCATGGTTGCATAGATTCGTCTACTATCACAAAACCACCGTCTAGTACATTGGAGCTTACCCAGGAAATAAGTTGGTCAATTTGAAGATAATCACCAGTAGGGTTGCATGGGTTGACCAAACAAACAACATTAGCCTTTTCTTTGCTATCATTTGATAATAACTCCATGTTACAGTTCAAAGCGGAACGTTCATATTCTTTGTATTGTCCTTTAAATGGCCCAGGTTTCCATTTTCCGGCTGGTGCCATTCTCATAACAAGATCAATAAGCTCACTAGCACCATTCCCAAGAATCAATCTTTTGTTGTTTTCCACATATTCGGAAGGCCATATGAACTTTGCTAAGGATGTTTTTGCTGGTTCTTGATTAGCTGGAGGATAATGTCCACAATCTAAAATAGCATTCTGAGCAGCAAGTAAAGCCGCCTTTGGTGTTCCCAATGCATTAGTAGTTACACTGAAATCTTCGACAAAGTTATCTAAATGTTTCCATTCTTGACCTCCGTGATATTGTTGGATCTTTGTATCCCATAAACCTTTCTCATTATCCTTCTGCATGTTGAAAGTTCGCTCAATTTTTTAGTATCAACTAATCTTTTCGGTGTTTGGCCTTGGAAAAGGGAGATTATGTGAATAAAGATGATTTCAGAAACAAGAGGAAAAAATAAAAAATGAACTTGTTTGAAATACAAAGTTCAAAAACTCTAAAAATCAACTAATCTAGCGAATTACATTTGATCAACACTTTTTTCTGCAGAACCATACAATTTTTTCAAGCAAGATTTATTACTTTTGATTATTTTCTCAATTCTTGTAGTTTTATTGGTCAAGTTTCCAGTATATAATTGGCCAAATCCGTTTGTTTTTCTTTTTCAACAATTCTTTACCAAAAAAAAACTGTTAAACTTAGATTTCATATATTTTATTTACATCCCTTAAACATCAGCATATTTACTTTAAATGAAGCGAGTTGGGCTAAGCTCTAAAGCTACAAAGATGACTCAAAAGTCTCAGCTTCAGCCTTCATCCAGTTTCCAAGGCTACCATTCTGGTTTTACATCAGCTCGTCAATATCATACCGAACAAACCATTTTACCACCAGTCAAAAAATCCACTACAATTGTAAGAACTTTTATCGAAAGTAAAAATTCATTTAAAATTAAAAGTTTCTAAAAAAAATTATTTTACTCATAATTCCCAAACTATTAAATACAGAAAACACCAAATGTCAAGATGGAGAATTTCCCCATTGAACCTAAAAATCCTGAAGGGAATAGTGAAAATAAAATAGAATTAGATTCAAAGCAGATATCTATATCCCAACAAGAAATTAACAAGCCGCTTATGATAGTCGCAGGTCCTGGTTCAGGGAAAACTGCAACTTTATGTGCAAGAGTTGAGTATCTAATAAACTCCGATGTAGATCCAGATAAAATCTTGGTAGTTACTTTTTCCAACAAAGCTGCTGTAGAGTTAAAGGTATTTAGATTTTTTTTCATATTTGCAAATATGTTTTATTATACGTGTTCCAAAATTTATGAATTCGAAACTGTTCCTTATGCTACAGCTAAAACTATACAAAATGTAGGAAAGACTTGAAAAAATCATAAATTCCAATGAAAAAATGAAAAATAGTAATAAGAAGCCTTGGATTTCTACTTTCCATTCCTTCTGTTATCAACTTATAAAGCGATTTTTCAAAAAAGCTGGATTTAATAGTTGGCCAGCAGTTTGCAGTTCAAAAAGTGAAGAATTGGGCCTGCTTAAAGCAGGAATGCTAGAAATAAACTCTGAAAAATTGCTGAAATGTTATGAAACATTTTTTAAAAAAAATAAGATCAAGTTTCCTGATGTTTCATTCCTCTCATCACCACCCACAACAATAGGCAATGAAACTACATCTTTTAGGGATACACACTTTTCAATAAATGCATTGAATGAAGATCCTTCAGTATTAAAAGCAAAATGGGATAAAGTTGATTCATGTGTTTTAGCAAACAAAGACAAGCTAGGGATTGAAGCAACCTCATATGAATTGATTTACAATAGAAGGCCCCAAAAAACATCATCTAAACAGAATGCTGCCAAAATCGAAAGAAAAACAAAAGATCTTGCTTTCAAGTTAAGATATGATGATTATACAACATTTAACAAATCAGCTCCTAAAGACATTAAGATTATAAACAAAAAAAACGAAGAAAGTTTGTTAAAACATATCCACAAATCTAGAGCAACAAATAAAAAGGCATCTGATTACATTGGCGAATATAGAGAAGCTATTGAAGCATACTCATGGGCTAAAAAAAGATACAATATACTTGATTTCGATGATATGCTTGAATTAGGAAACTTTTTGCTTGAACAACCTGGAATCAGAGAAAAGGTTAGATCAGAGTTTCAATACATGTTAGTAGATGAATTCCAAGATTTGAACACAATACAAATGGATATATTAATGAAATTGCAAAACGAACGTGGTTGGCTAACAGTTGTTGGAGATGAACGTCAAAGCATTTATGGGTTTCGTGGAGCCACACCAATGAGTAATTTTCAAACCTTTATGGAAAGCTTTGTAGATTCCAAACTAAAAGGAGATGAATTTCCCGACTTGTTCAAAAAACAAACAGTCACAAAAAAGGTTAAATATAATAACAAACAAATCAATGTAGACCTTACACCAAGTACTATACCTAATTATCAAATTTCCAGAAACAACCATATTGAAATTATTATTTCTGATGATGATGAAAGTATCACCGATCTAGGTGAATTTTGTACAAAACAAGAAATAACAGATGATAAAGATATTTTTCAGAATGCAATAGTAAAGAATCAATCTTTATATGGAAGAGGAAACTACGATTTGGAGTCTGATATCAAACCACGGATTATTAACCATGATACTGATATCTTTGGAAGTTCGCCGAAGAAAGCTCTTGGAGGAGATCATTCATTGAATTCATTCCAAACATTAAATACTAATTACAGATCTAATGCGCTTATAGTTGAGCTTGGAAATATTATTATGAAGAGTTCAAAAAGCCAAAACGAACTTATTAAGCGTTTGAGAGTGAATTTGTATCCTGCACAAAATGATCCTGTGAATGAATATAGTTCTGCTCATTTGTGGCGATTTAAAACACATTCATCAGAAGCAGAACATATAGCAAACCAAGTGGAAACATTGATTAATGATTGCAATTATTTACCTGGAGATATTGCAATATTATTGAGGAGTTTCAGGTTTAGTAATAGAAACTTGACACAATATATTCAAAAGACACTTACACAAAAAGGAATACAGTTTGTTGTCCGTGGAGGGAAATCCTTGTTATCATATAATTTGTGGATTACATTATCATTGTTTATGCGTTGTATAAATAATCCAAGAGATAGTATGGCGATAAAAAACAGTTTGTTGAAGCTGGTACCAGGTGTTGGAGAAGTAACTATTTCTAAAATTGAGAGTTTAGAAGCAGAAGATGCGGTTAATTCAAAAAGTGGCAAATCTCTTGGTAGTCCATATGGAAGTACAGATAATAGGGAACTTTTTTTTGAGGAAAAAATTAGAATAGCTATGGGACTAACAGAATTTTCAAAAAGGATACGCGATAAGCTTTCGGCTTTCATTGATGCAATTGAGAAGGCACGTAGTTTGATTGGCGAGGTATCGTTATTTAACTTTGCGACTTTTGTGAACAGTACAATTTCTGGCATGCTTGACGGAATATCCAATGAATCAAAAAAAGGCAACAAAAAAGAATCTGATACTTATCCCAGTGATTTTATGGGTTCCAAGGCAAATGTTGCTAATAGTAAAGTTGAAGAAGAATCGGAAGAACCAAGCTCAGAGGTGTATTTACAGCCTATTCTGGAGGGATTTTCAGATCTATTATTTATAGAAAACACAAAGCCAATAAATTTGAGTGATGTGATGATTGCATCGGATATAAATGAATATTCAGAGAGAGTATCAAACAATAATCTGGACAAAGATACAAACAAATCACCGAAAGAATCAAAAAATGAAAAAAGAAATGTGGGAGGGAAAGATGTTGAAGGATCATTGGGGGGAGGATCAAGTACTAAAAAAATAGATTGTTATTCAACAGCGACATCGGAAGTGATTCATTCGTTTATAGCATATTTATCAATGATTTCAGATACGTCATTAGATACAAAGAAAACTAGGGTAATAATCTCAACAATTCATCAAGCAAAAGGACTGGAATGGCCGGTTGTTTTCCTTCCAATATTTTGTGATGGAGTGATCCCTAGCCATCCTCGATCAGATAATTTAGATCGCGTAAATGGTACTTATGTTCTCGATTCAAAAAACAAAAAAACTATGAACGAAAAAGCAGACCATTTTGAAGATGAACTAAGGTTGGCATATGTGGCAATAACCAGAGCAAAACAACTACTATATATTTCTTCATCAGAAAAACTCCGAGAACTTGGTATCGAAGCAGAGATTTACGATTTCAATGATGTAGAAGATGATTCGGCTTATGGACAATTCCCACTCTCACGGTTCATACCCAAAAAACTGCGCATGGGAGGAAAAATAGGTGATTGTGGAATTTTGAAATATCAAAAGTTATAAACGTAATAAAAACCTCAAAAAAATTTTTTTACAGATTTTGAAAACTATTTATTGTAATTGTGAAAATAAATCAAAGGTTTAGTTTTACAATAGAAATAAAATAAATCTGTTCTATCCGAAAGTTGTACAGATTGTAGAAAAATACAAGTGGAAGAAATACTTGATTTATGAATTTGGTTATAATCCATCTTTGAATTGTTTAAATAATGCTGAAAAGTGAGTTATATATAAAATGATGAACTTTCTATGTCGTTTATCTTTGCAAAGCTGGTTTTATGAATACAAATGCTTTTACTTTGAGAAACAATTGCAACAAAAAAACATTGTTTCGAAAAACCCCCTCTTTTTCTTGAAAGATCGTTTCAATCGTAAAGCCTTGTTGTAAGCATCAGGGCTATTTGGATCGATTTCGGGGTTGATGTAAGGTTGTTGTACAGTGCCATATTCTTTATTTGATTCAGAATATTCTTCGTATTTGGAGTTTTTATCTG
>MBFT01000030.1:0-13059 GCA_003086725.1 Furculomyces boomerangus | reverse complement strand
GAAAACAGATCGCAACTTTCATATTCCAAAAAATCATTGCTGATCCTGGAGGCTATCACTATGTCGTTTCACACTCAAAACGCTTGAAAACTGTTGTAATGATATTGAATAATGTCGTCACCCAGCTCGTTGAAACTCAATCATTAAGACTCTTGAAAAGTGTAACAAAATGCTACTTGAGACTAGCAGATGACCCATCGTAAGTATATTAATAACCCCCATAAACCCTCTTCTAAAAAATACCCTTTATTTAACAGATCTAGACAGTATTTGCAAGCCAACTTGCCCGAATTTTTCCAAGATGGAACTTTCTCTTCATTTGTCACTGAAGATGCAACCTACCGCAAACTACTATTCCAACTCTTGTATAAAATATCAAATACATCTGCAATCCCTTTATAATCTAATTTTTCATACTCTATTCTCACATTTATACAAATTTATAAAAATATTGTCTTTTTCATAAAATCTTGTTTGTTTAGAACCAAAAATATACATTCTGTACCCATTTTATTTCATTCCAATCTTGTAAAAATCAATACTGATAAATTGTTTGTTCAAATCTAGTTAATTTTAGTTGGAACTTGTTGTTGATCCTCCTTATCACTTGGCGTTGTATACATCATCCTCATCTCATTCCTTAGCGCCCTAGACCGTGCCATCCGCAGTCTTGATGTCTCTGAAGATGCCGCAAAGCTCAAAGGTTTGTTCAGACTCGATTGTTGTTTACTTTGCGAGTTTGTCTCTACCAAACTATTGTCATTCTTTATTTCAGTATTTTCCAGAGCTCCTGAAATTCTTTCGGAACTAGCTTTAGGTTCAAAACTCATTCTTATGTTACCAGATCTTGTATGAGGTTGGTTCATTGAATATGCCCTAGACATTGATGCCGGTTTAAGAAACTCCGAATTTCCTGGCTTTTTCTTGTTTGCTTGTAATAATGGTGAAACAAGTGACCTAGCATTTTCAATTCTTGATTCCAATCCTTTCATACGAGTAATCACATCGTTAAAAGCAACCCCCCTGTTGAACGATTCGTCTAGATTAGACTCTGTTTTGATAAAACCACCCAAACTAGCTCTACCACTTTTTTGTTTTTGACCTTTTACAACAGCCAGCTCCACTGTCAAATCTAAAAATTAACATATGTTGATTAAAAAAATCCAAATACCATACTTATTTTAAAAGGATTTATCATTTTATCTTTTAGTTTAAAATAAAATACCTTTCAAGTCATCTTTAAGTCTTTGTACTTCTTCAACTAACAAATTTTTAGATTTAACTTCCAAAGCCAGTGACTCGTTAGTTTTTGATAATCTTTTAACTTTTTCTTTTGCATCTTCAAGTGAAGATTTTATTGCTCTATTTTGACGAAAGTTAATACAAAATATAAATTTAATGGATTTTTGATACCTTTCTGCCTTTTCCAAATCATCATTATCTTGCTCTAAATCTCTAGTTCTACTTTTATAGTATTCTTGCTGTGACTTTAAGAATTGGAGTTCCCTTTCTGCCTTTGTGTAAGTTTCCTCTGAAGAAATCCGTTCTTTTTTGTACTTTTCCTAAAAAACAAATTTCCAAAGTTTACAAGATTGCTAGTGACATAAAATTGTTACCCTCCATTCATCTATCTGCGTTTTTAAACGTTCGATTTCACTTCTCATATCACTGTTTGCAGCTTCAAGCAAGCGTATATCATTTTCATATTCTGTAGAAACATCCAACATTTGTTTTTGTACAGATTCTATTTCGATTTGAGTATCAAAATAAAGATCTCTTGCGTTAAAAGCAGCAGTTTTCCAATATTTTAATTCTTCATTCAGGTTTGGAAAAGAGCTAAAAGAAGAATAATTTAGAATTTAAAAGCTTATTTAAGATACATACGTCGGATCCTCAAAGTCATTTATATCCATCTTGTAATTATGAAGTATGAATGTGCAATTAATGATATGAAAGAAAAATACAAAAAAATAAGAATATAAAAAGTGACAATGTTTGGATAAAAAAACGTCAATAGTTGAAAATCTCATGCAAATTTGTTTTTACTCTTTTCTCTAACCAATGAAATTCAAAGGTATCTTTCTCTCCAATAGATTTTATTTATTCTTCTTGACCAATAACTACCATTTGTCAAAACATTCAAAAAACTACAAACTCAACATTCTTCAATCATCAGATCTCTCATAATCACCCATTTCCTTTTTTATAACATAGCTCCAAATAATGTCTGATCAGCAAGCTCCCGAACAAAACGATGCCCAGTTTCAACTAACAATCCTCGAATATCTAGAACGCTTACCTGAAGAACTCTGCAATCGCTTGTACCTAAAACCTACATCATGTTTGGCTGTATTCAGGTACACAATCACTAGAATATACCCCATCTTAAAATACAATGATACCTACTTTTTTGCCATTCATTCCAGATTTTTTTACTATCTTATTCTCAACAAACACTTATCTTTAATATTTTTCTCTAGACTGCTCACAACTGTATCCAAACAAATCATAATGTCAATTTTGTACATAGAAACACCAATATCAAAATCTGATATCCAACTCTTAGCTAAACCAAGAAAAATAAAGTAAGCTTCTAAAATCAATCTATCAAACTTTTATATTTCCTCAAATATTCTTTCTTTAAAATTTACATTTACTATTGTTTTGGTAGATTCCTATTAGAAAATCTTGATTCGCTTAAAAAACTTTTTATTTTGCTTGAAAAAGACGACAAGATTTATATAAACAAAACATTCCAGAAACAATTTATAAATTCTCTGACAGGAGGGTATTAACCACTTTCATTTATTATATATTCTATTTGTTTTTGTTTTTGCTCTTGTAACTTTTATTCATTAAATCATTAGTGGCAACCGGGGTTCTTTTAATAACATCATGGATCCTTCTTCTCAAGAAAGTATCCAAATAAACGATTTAGATCAATATGCAGGCGAAAAGTGGGAGGTTTGTATTAAATTTATAAACTAAGATCCTAAAATGTTTTGAAAGCAAATGGTTTGCACTTTCTACATACTCTAGAGTGTATTTAATTCTATTTTGTAAAATAGTCTGTTCTTCACTTTATGGTTGGAACGGCAACAAAAAAAACACAACCTAATAAAAGTGTCTTGCAACTTCTCAAGAAATCCGGGTTGATGTCTAACACCGATAATCAGCCGCAAATTACAAGCAAAGGCTTCCAATTCTTACTGCAGGATATATGTACCCAGATATGGATGGTCCTGCTCCAATATTTATATATGCGTGAAGAAGAAGAGGTTGATATTATAACAATTCTAGGATTGTTTTTCCAAGTGGGCAGCCTAGAATTTGGGAATAATTATTCAGTTGAAAACTTGACTGATTTGGAGCTCAGTGTTCTTAAAGATTTACAGGAGCTTGGATTCATTTACAAAAAACGGGGAGGAATGTCTGTGATAATACCAACACGATTAGTAACAATATTAACTGGTGCTTCAATTTCAGCTGTTAAGGCTACAATGTCCTTTTTAAACAAAAGAAGTACAGGAATACTTGGTTCTTCTGATCAACCATTAATTCATTCTTCCGAAAATTTTGAAGATAAAAATACAGATTCAGGTTTTATAATTATTGAAACAAACTACAGACTATATGCATATACAGGTATTTTTTTGGGATTGGTTTTAAACAGTTGATATTCTGAAACTTCTTTAACTGTAGATTCTATTCTTCAGATTTCGATTTTGGACTTATTTACTCATCTAGTGTACCGGTTTCCAAACTTAGTTGTTGGATCTATAACTCGTGATAGTATTCGTATGGCTTTGCAAAAAGGAATAACTGCTGACCAGGTATAACTAATTTTGTATTTCAAGAGAAAAACCAGTTATTTATTTTGATTCAAATATTCTATTCATTTCTACTTTAGATTGTGGCATATTTAAATACACATGCCCATCCTCAAATCAAAGACAAGGTAAAGACCATATTATTGATGTTTTTTCAATTATTGATTTTTTTAGATTCCACCAGTTCCTATATCGATATCAGATCAAATACGTTTATGGGAAAAGGAGAAAAACAGAATAAACCCATTTCCTTGTAAGTTATTTTTGATTCTATGTAATGTATAAGAATATTCAATAATTGTTTTTTTTAAAGCTTTTATGTATCACGAGTTCAATCGTCAACAAGATTTCGATATTGTTCACAGATATGCAGAACAACTTGGCGTAGTTTTATGGGTGAATGAAAAAATCAGAACGATGGTGATAACTCAGGAGGGACACGAGTCAGTAAAGAATTTTGTGAAAAGACGGATGGCATCCAAAACTGGACAACCAGCAATACAACATGCACAATAAACAATACGAAATTCTTCTATTTCAAAAATATATTTTTTGAAATTACAAGAATACACTATTGAATGAATGATGTATCAACTATTTATTCAATTTTAATTTAAATAAAAGTAATCGAAGCTGAAAAAAATAAAGAGAGAAACGTATTTTTTGAAATTAAAAATAGTCAGTTTTAAATGTTTATAATGTGAGTTTGGATGATTGTGCAGCAAGTTTCCAAGATTCAAACATTTCTACCCAGAATGCATCTGTGTCCATCTTCATAGCAACCAAACAGTTTGGTGATTTTCCACCTAGTAATCTAGAGTCACCAACGGTCTGGCCTTCAGCTGGTCCTTTGTTTCCGTAGATTGTTGAAACATACATTGGGACATCAGTAAAAGTTTCTGGGGCAATAGCATGGCAGACTGCAATGGCATCGTGCCAGTTGATATCGTTTGGATCTAAACCATAGCCAACATAACTTTTTCTTACGAAAGCGGTGAGTTCATTGATCATTTGTGTGAAAGCGGGATTGATTGGGGTTGCCATATCAGTGAACTTTTGTTGGACATCTGAAGTATAGTTGCATTGGTGTGTACAATCTAGAGGTACCAAAACTACACGGCTAAGTCCGGCCTGTAGAACGACCTGTAAAGCTTCTGGATCAGCCTAGAAAATACAAATGTTATTGGATATTACACAATAAAAAGTAAAACCTTACATAAATATTGAATTCTGCAACTGGGGTTACGTTTCCGAATGCGATTCCACCACCCATAATCAAAACTTCTCTAATGTTGGATTTGACTTCGGGGAATGTTGATACAAGTAATGCGACGTTGGTTACAGGTCCGACAGCCGCAACGATGACAGGTTGTGGGGAGGCGAGAATAGCATCAGCCATAGCTTTAATTCCATTAACACCTGGTTGGAGTATAGTTGGGTCAGCATCAGGAAGTAAACTGCTTCCATCAAGACCAGTTACACCATGGATATGAGAAGCGTTTTCTTTTTCTCTCAGAAGTGGCTATACGGCAAATAAAATAATAGGTTAAAAGACTAACAAAATTATAGGATCAGGGTTTACCTTTTCAGCACCAGCATAAACATTTGGAGTGGAAACACCACATGCTTTCAATACACGAGATGCGTTTTTGAATGTGTTTTCTAGAATCGTATTGCCATGGACTGCTGTAATACCCAATAGGTTGAGTTTTGGATGGAATCTACACATAATGATAGCATGTAGATCGTCCTGGCCTGGATCACAGTCAAGCCAGATAGGAATGCGGTTATCAGGTTGATTTGACATTTGATTTTTTAGAATTCAGGAGTAAAGGGGAATTGATAAACTGTTGCTTAAGTCTAAAAGAAGAGAGAAAAAATAAAGTTGAGAAAATGGTGCTATTTATATAGAAATGATTAGATATTTTTTAAAACAAGGGGAAATTGCACATGATTTTTCATAAATCAAAATCTAGAAATTATGTAATTTGAGCACAAGGTTTTTTTTGGAAATCGAATTTTCTTTTCAAACCTTTAGATATTTCGAGTTTGGTACAAAGACTATTGGACACCAACAAGAATAAAAAGTATCACAGTGGAAACTACTCGAAAAAACATGCTTTCCATATTTTCAAATCTAGTTCAAACCTGGAAAACTCTTAGCAAAAGACTGTCTATTCAAAATGTGGACTTGTTTTGAACACAGATGGTTTTGTACTTTGTGATAGCAAATAAGAAACAAGAAAAAGGGAATTAAACCTATAGGTATGCTTTAATGACAAAAATATCTCACTACCAATTGTTTACCGGATTTAGATGGTGTGAGCTCAAACATACTTGTAATCGGAAGATTGAAACTCCAATTGAACCGATTTGCCAATGACTTAGGGAAACATATTTTGCTAAGTTTGGTATTATAAATACGGGAAAAAACATTACGGAAGAAATTTGAATTTGTAAGCGCCCAAGAAATTTGGTTTAAAGAATTATCAGAAGATTATCAGAACGTGAAAACAGCTAATACAAAGTTGTGATTAGAGTTTATGATCAAGGTTTTATTGTAGCTATCTCGGCAAAAGACAGTTTATTTGATTGGAATTTGAAAAGTGGATCAAATTTTTTTTTTTGATAAACTACAAATATTTGTGTTTTGTATAAACTTGAAACAAATAACCCAATGAAGCAATTTGAACCTCTCCTGAACACAATTTTCTATGTTTGCCTTTTTGGATAAAAATACCAGTTTTCATTACTGATGTTTCTCAAAACCTTTTACCTAACAATAAAGCCCCAATACCTTAAAATGTATTCCACAAAAACCTACAATGTGAGTCCGCTTATTTACACTTCTACACCTTGTTCAAACCTCTAAACATTCACATTTTAAACTGCCATCTTTTTCTTACATAAACTTTAATTAGGAATCTATAGAACTTCTAAATAGTTTACAATCTAACGCCTCAACCCTTGACCAAATCAGAAAACACAGAAAAGAAGCTGATCTGAGAAGCATACCTGAAATGATCCAATGTTTTAAAAGGATTGGCTACAATGTAAATTTTCAACGTTTTTATTAACCATTCAACCACCAAATTTCGTTTAAACCAACCTCTTTTTTCTGTTATAGCCTGTAGATTTCAATAGGCTTAATGCAATACATATTTCTGGAACAAAAGGAAAAGGTTCAACAAGTGCATTCGTAGAAAGGATCTTGAGAGGATTTGGTAAAACAATTACAAACCAAAGCATTCCAGTTATCGATAAAAACAACAATGTCCATAACCATACATCAGAAAATGAACTTTTTGAAAAACAAGAAAAGTTCAAAACTGGTTTGTTTACATCCCCGCATATGATAGAAGTACGTGAGAGGATTAGACTAGACGGTGTACCAATTAGTAAAGACTTGTTTACAAAATATTTTTTCCAAGTTTGGGAAAAATTTCATAATGATTCAGACCTTCGTTCCCCATTAAATACTTCAGAAAAAGTTCTTGGAAAAAACGAAAATATTTTGAATCATAATGTAGAACATGATGAAAAACTAATATCAAGAACAGAAAAACCTATAATTCCTTCATATTTCAGATTTCTTACACTGCTTGCGTTTCATGTATTTGTTCAAGAAGGTGTATCAGTTGCTGTAATAGAAACAGGGATTGGTGGTGAGTACGATTCAACAAACATATTAGTATCACCAACAGTATGTGGAATCACATCTATCGGGCTTGATCATGTTGATATTTTGGGAAACTCGATTCCAGAGATTGCATTACAAAAGGCTGGAATAATGAAAAAAGGATCTGTTGCTATTTCTGCTCCAGACCAGGATTCCGAAGCTATAAAAGTTTTTGAAAAAGTGGCAGAAGAACGTCATTGTGAATTCAAGATTGCAAAAACACTAGATCAATATATACAACATACAAATTCTTTGAAACTTCATGCTCCCGAAATTGGAATAGCTGGTGAACATCAGGTGATAAATGCAGCACTTGCAGTAGAACTTTGTTTTCAATGGATGAAAAGATCAAAATGGTCTGCAAAACACCCTGAAGCAATCCAAGATACTGATATAGAAAACACAGGGAAATATCTTCCAGAATGGGTTTTAGAAGGTTTGAAAAAAACGAAATGGCCTGGAAGATCACACAGTTTTATACCTCCTAAACATCCAAATATAAAATGGTTTTTGGATGGAGCTCATACAAAAGATAGTATGAATGCATGTGTACAATGGTTTTTGAAAGAAACCAACAATTCAAAAACTCCATGCATTCTAATATTTAGTCCTGCTCATGGAAGAAACAAACCCGAATTAATTAAAGAGTTGATACAAGTAGTAAATAAGCGACCCTTCTTAAAAATAATTTTTTGCAACAAGATAACTTTCAATCCAGGTAAATTTATCAAAATCAAGCTTTTGTTTATTAATATTTATATTTTTAGAAACTACAAACAAAAATATCGCTCATAATCCCAAAGAACTCAGCGAACTATTAGATTCTTGGAAAAATGTTTCTTTGGAAAATACTTGCAAAAACACTACTCAAAATCACGTCAATTTAACATCCGATTTAGAAAACATATCTCTACTCAACTCCATAAACGACGCAGTAGAATATGTTTACACAAACTATGGTAAACAAACACCACTTAATCACAAAGAAAATAACAATCAAATGATTCCAGAAAAAGAGATACAATTTAATGTTCTTGTTACTGGAAGCTTACATTTGGTTGGTGGTGTCCTTGATGTTACAAATACACCAATCTGGTAGATTTGATCAGATTGCTTTATAGCATTTTTGAATCAAGAACAAAACAAATCAATTTTAGAAAAGTCCGATTTAATAGAAAAACCCATACTTTACACCTTTGAATTTCAGTTGATTAAATAAAGATAATTACAAAATGTATTCAAGTGTTGTAGCTAAACCACCAACACATAATATATAATTCTGGGATTAATTAAACATCACTTTTTTAGAACTATAATTTTCAATAAAAGCATAATTTTTATATTTCCATTCTCAATATTAGATTCACTTTTTTTACCCCTTCTTCCTCAGTCAACTCAATAATGAGTTTGCAGAATTTTCATAGTTATTAAAAAAATATCACATTTTTTACTATAATGAAATTATAAGAATTAAGGCCAAAAAATTTTATCAAGTTCTGCCCAGTCATGCTCTGTTGTATCTTCATCATCTTTGAAATACACTTCCCTATCCATTTCGATATCTATACTATTATAGTTGATTGTTGGAAGTATAAATTGAGATTCAAAGTTGGCTTGGCTGTTCACTGGATTGCTGAAGATATCTTGAACAATTGCGTCAGACAAAATATCAACCATATATTGATAGAAATAGTATTGAGTAGAATTTGGATTAGACTCTTCAAGAAGCTTGTTATATCTAATGTATTGTTCATAGTTTGATTTGTATGGCGATTCATTTTTCTTGTTTCTTAATAAATTTGGAACTCTTGGAAGATCTTCACTTTGTCTAGTAAAAGTGTTTGGATTTCTAATTGGTTCTTTATTGGTGTTATTGTTACTTTCAGTTTTGTGGTGTTGATTTACAAATGTAGAAAAAGTATCTTTGATGTACAAGTAGTCGGCTATTTTCATAGGAGAGAATGATCCTTCGAAGCAGCAAACTATAAAGAAAAGTAAACCATATTTATGAACTAACCACGGATGCACATCTGAATCATTGATCGAATATTTTTTCATGTTTTCAAACAACGGCTTGGATTTTTCATTTTCCTTGTGGAATTCGTTGATGAAATTTGACAAGCGATCCAAGTACATTAAAAATATAAGCGGAATCTCATTATAGCTGCTCATTTTGAGATATACTCTTTTTAAATTTTCTACCTTATTTGCCAAGTTCATTTTATCATTGTTCGAAGAAATGCTGATACAATTCAAGCAAGTTATTGCACTTATAAGTCCTGTCGATTCTGTTATTGTTTCCCAGTATTCTGGAGGTAGGATTTTACTTAATTCATAGATCAAATCCATTTGTTTGTTAGTAATGTCTACTAAGACATTTTTTGCTGAAACTATTCTTCCTGGATGCATGTGTATTCCTTCAACTCTAACCATTTCAGTTTGATAAAGAGTACTTTTCATAAAAAAATGATACTGGGTAAAAATGTTTTTATATAGAATATGTTCTATATCCATAGTGAATCGGACAGTATCCTTGTACTTTGAACATGCTTCTTTGATTAAATTGAAATCAATTGGTGGGTTTTTGACTATAGTTTCTTCGAATTTGTTTAGTTTTTCAATCAGTTTTACGAGCTGGCAATTGTCATCATCCGGATCATATTTTTTTTTAAGCCATCTTCTTTTTGCAAAAACACTGATTTTTCCTACAAGAGTGTTTGTCTTGACATAATTTTTAGTATCTCCTTTGCTAAATTGTTCATTATTTTCACTGTTTGCAATATGATTCCAAAATATGATTTCAGGGTGTTCTGCTTTACATTCTCCACCGTATCTCCACCAAAAATCGTTTTCTGGAAGATTAACTACAATATCCAGATCTTGGATGGTAGGTAATGAACCGTTATAAGATGCCCCACCTCGATCAAATGCATAGAAGCTCCAAAAAACTCTTCTTCTAAATTCGAGTTCTTCTTCTGAATGTTTTAGTTTTGTTATTTTTGACAAATCAATTTGATATATTTTGGATATTCGGACAGAACTAAAAATCAGGATATTAGTTTATAAACAAATATTTTTTGATAAAACTTACAGGGATGCTAAGACTGGATAGTTTTTTTAATAAAAAAGATAGAAAGACATTATTAGCAAAATATATCAAAAGTATTAAAGCTTACTTGAGGTTGTTTCGTATAAAGTAGTATTGACTACAGTAGAAAAATAGTTTAAAATAACAACACACGCCCATAAATAGCATGGATTTCTGATATCAGTTTTCGGTTTTAGCAAATTGATGGATTTTTGGATATAGAAAAGCTCTTGTTCTTTTTCCTCGGATGTTCGTTCTCCTTTACGGGCTGCATTTCCTAAAGCAACTAGAGCATAATATAAATAATCTGGATATAGTTTGTTTTTTATTTTATAGTAGAATTCAGGTAGCCTGATTGGTATCATAACCATTGGGAATGACATTGGCATCCTGACCACCATTTTAAATATTGTCTCATCACTTAGTGATTCCAAGTTAGCTTCACCATCTAAATAAAAGAAAATTAGATATAGTTTGGATAGAAAAGGTATAAACTCGCCTAGTTTTTCTTTGTTTGTGTTTTGTTGAAAGTTCATTTTTATGAAGAGAATAAAGAAAGAAAAAGAATTGTTTAGAAACAAAACTGTTTATCGGAGGTGATTTTCTTTTTCAAAAGCCTAGTGTTTTGTTGGGTGTTTATTTGTGATGCAAACAGTCATCCTTTCCTTTTTGGCCAATTTTACAAATTTCCAATATTTCATGTATAATGGAACTTCCACTTTTACACCAACAGTTTTCAAAAGAAACAGTCTGAAAGATTTTTTGCTAAAAAAAAAGTTCCATAAAAACAGGTTTTGTCACTTCAAAATTAAAAAAACTTCATTTATTATGTCTAAATAAAAATGAAAGTGTGTTTTAGCTGTAACTGAAACGGAGTTTCTTGCAAATGTTGTTGCTTTGGTAAACAATTTCTCAAAAAAGAAAAATCAACGTAATTCTCAAATATTTAACTGAACACCAATTAATAATACGATGATTCAGCAAATATTTCAATCTGAACTCTTTTGTTTTTTCTTTCTCTTATCAACCATCTCAAATTCCTTTTACACTAACAATGTACGACATTTCTAAAGACTCAAATCCTGGAATATTCAATGGTAGACACATCACTTTCGTTTAATTTATATTGAACAATTGATTTTATAGATGTCAAGTATGGACTCCCAATTCCAAACAACTCAAAACTCCAAGAGTTGTGCTTGGTCCTTCCTCACGTCCACCCTACACTTACAATTCCCATGCGTTTCTCCGAGTTTATAGACAATCTCACAAACAGAAAGTATCCATACTACTTTATCTTTGCTGTTCTTGCTGCTGGAATAAAAAGTATCAAAACTTCAAGAACCCAACAAGATAAGACTCTAGAAGCGGTGTATGCTAAAAAATCCCTTGAATTGATGTATTTAGATAAGAGTTTTGACCCTCTTATAATTTGGTCTTGTTGCTTTATTCTGGGATATTCAACCTTTACAAACGATCTAAAATCTAATGACCAAGCACTAGGTAAAAAATATTTCAAATAGAATACTAGTTATTTATTGCAAGCTAAAAATCTATATTGCCGCCTTTTTGTATTGATATTTTTAGACATTGCTGGAAGGTAAACTCAAATAATATTTTTATTATTTCTATAAACTGAACTATTTTTTTAGAACTGTCAAGATAACTAGACTATATCAACTAGATATCAATAGCAAAACAGAAGATACAATCCAAAAATACACCAAAGATGAGTTAGAATTTAGGAGAAGAATTTGGTGGATGTATTATGAAGCTATTTCTGGAAATTATGTATTCAATGGCAACTTTATTACCTTTGAACAAAGAGACATAGTTGTAGACTACCCAAAAAATGATTTTAAATGGAGATATGGTGGGGATATTGGTGAGTGTAACAACAAAGAACTCGAATTATTAAACCACAAAGCTAATTATGGATCAGAAGATGATTTGCCTCGAGATTATCATTATTTGGTCCTAAATATCACTTCATTGTACAAAAATATTGCAATTTTTGTCACAAAGAGATGGAGGAAAGATCGATTAAATGAAGATCAGGCAAATTTGAGACTAGTTCTATATATCAACAAATTACAAAAATTCAAGGATGAGATAGACGAAATATTCGAAGAAAAATTACCTAAAACTCATGAAATATAAATTGAACACAAAGGAACTATAAAACTAATATTAGACACAGAAAACTACTTGTTTGGTTATTTCATAAAAAATAAATACTACAATACACTGATATATCTATACCAATCTGAACTTATAAGAGATTTTGATATCAAACTACATCCTGGAAGAGTCCAAGCTGCAAAAAAACAATGTATCAATGCTAGCGTTGACCAAATGAATCTTGCTGAATCTTATATTAAATGTGTTCCAGCCAACTATCAAGAACAAGCATCTATCCTTTCAACGATTAATGCATCAATCACATTTACCAACTTTTTCTT
>MBFT01000028.1:19249-32915 GCA_003086725.1 Furculomyces boomerangus | reverse complement strand
CTGGACCAGTGTCCAATAACTTAATACTGTATACACTACCCTTTGAGTCAGGCATAGTACTGAAAACATGCGTTTCTTGTGAGAGTGTATTTGCAAAAAATAGGGATTTCTATTTATTTAGATGGATAACAATCTATAGATAGAACAAACAACATGAATCTAGGAATTCTAGTTTATCCAATAAAACTGTATAGAAAAATAATGGTGAAAATGACAGTATAATGATTTATAATCAAAATTTCAGATGAGCTGACACTAGTGGTTGAGCTCTCGCTTTTTGATGTAGGTTGACTGACAGATGTAGATTGCCTGTCTTGTGTAGGTTGTTCTTCTGATGAACTGTCAGAAGCGGGTGAGTTTATATAGTCCTTATCAAAAACTAAATCTTTAGCGTCAATCTGAGTATTGTCTGAAATCCAGTCAATATAGTATCGCACGTTGGTATAATACCCAGCGTTTCCATTAATACCACAAACATCTGTAGAATTATTATCATATGAAGGTATTCCAAAACTGGTAACACCAACAACGGGTTTGCTTGAATCCCCAGTGAAATATAGAGGGCCTCCTGAATCACCAGGGCAAGTATCCTGACCATTTTGGGTGATTGAACAAATAGTACTACCGTTGTTTGATATCCAATTTAGACTTGATAAACCACATATATTTGATGAAGATATTTGAATTGGAACAGCTCTCAAGACTTCAGATGCACCATTAGCGGCATCCTTGGTTGTGGCACCCCAACCAGCGGCTTCCACTGGAGTGTTATCTGATACTGGAATATTGTAGATTTTTGCAAAAGAGATTAAAGGGTCTGATATAGCATCTGATAAAAATAACAATGCTATGTCGTTTACATAGGTTGTCGTATTGTATGAGGGATGAGCCAAGACTTTCTGAACTGTGTAATTGCTAGGACTTTTATCGTATTGCAGTTTTGTCCCACCACTAACCAATACATCTTGTGCAAGTGCTAGACCTGTTGTTTCATTGAAAATACAATGGGCAGCAGTTAAAATCACATCTCTGGATATAAAAGTTCCAGTACAATAAAATCCTTCACCACTTTGATTGTATAAGGATGCTGCAGATGAATACTCAGAGATCTCAACGTCAGTACCATTTACTATTCTATCGTTGCTGCCACGTTTACTGATTCTTTCTATATTTTCAGATAGTTGTTTTGGGTTTGCAGTTGTTGAGGCTTTCACTCCAAAAGTGTGTATGGCTTTAAGGATAGACAAAAGTAAAATAGAACCAAGAATTAGGTTCATTATTGTTGAATATTGGTTGAGGAAAAGGATTTCAGTTTAGTAAAAAAGCGTATAACTATTCTTAAAAAAAGATTTGGGATCAAAATGTGACTTCTGTTGTTTTCTCTTTCAGAAGCGAGGCTAGATATTTATATGCTCAACCTGTTTAGAAAGAGCCTAGGCTAAAACTGAGATGAACAGCTTGCATCCCGAGTTACACTCTTTTAAAAAATTTATTGGATATATATAATTGCAAGGCTTTATAAACATTTTGGACTGTACTCCGTGAGCATAGCCCAATCAAACCTAAATTTATATTTAGCATATTACACAAATGAATTTTTGCTAAATAAAATTTCAAAAAAAATACCAATACCAGCTAAAAGATTCAACTTTTTTTTGTTATCATCTAGTAAAATTTTTTACCAATCTCTAAGAGCATTTTTTTAGAAATGTATTTTAGAAATTCGAGAAAAATAAATTACAAAAATTCATGTTGATTTGGTAAACATAAACCAATTTTGGTTTGTAAACAACTAAATAGCGTGATTCTTTGTCATAAAGTACAGCTATAAACCACAAGTAGAATATTTTTATATCAAAGTTTTTCTAATATGATTTTCTAATAAAAAAGACTTTCCTCACCAAAAAAAAAGTTATGTGCCTTGGAGTTGGTATCTTCCACTATTTGATTGAAAATTGCTTTATCATTTTTATTAATTACATAATAGTTTTATATAAGATTATTTATACTGACGAATAGTGATTGTACAATTGAGACGAATTTCCTAAGCATTTGTCATTCACTTAAGACTGAAAAATTTATAAAGTAAAACCATGAACATTTAAAAAAGTCTAAAGTAAATGTTTGATGTATTCTGATACTGATTTGTATGTAATCTCTGATTTAGTTATTACTATCTATTCAAGCTTCTCTAGAATATTGAGGTGTACTAGAAGATAGCCCGGAATTTGTCAATTTCGGAAGGGCGTAAAAAAGCTAAGAAAAGTAGCTATAGAAAGTGTCAAAATATAGAATCAAAAAATACCTGATAAAATATTTATTCGATCCATTTTCAACCAAAATACATTTAATACATATTTAGAAAAACTCCATCTCAAAAAAGACCAGCGTCGGTGTAAATCTCTATACAAAATTTCTAAGAATTTAAGAATACCTAATGCAAATTGAACATCTGATAGAAGATTATGGACCGTAAAATGGAACAAATTCAAATAATTTTAGTCTTCGAGGCTATTCAGCAATGAAAAAGAAGAGAAAAGATTTGTTTTTATCAAAATTTCAATAAAGATCTAGGTTATTAAATTTCATAATTTTGTCTTATATAGTGTGCCATAAAAGTATCTAATTTCAATTATCATTGTTCCAAAATAAGTTCAAATTTGACTTTGTTTTAAAACTGAGACCTTATTCCATCTTTACTCTAACAGTTTGCAGATAGAGTTAGTAAAGAAATGGCAGAATATATAAAGTACCTGATATTAACCTCTTCAAAGTTTTGACGGATATGTGCATATTGAGAATTCAAAGTAAAAACATTCACAAAACCACAGCACTAAACTAAACCCAAATTCAGATCTGAATTAATATTGTATTAGATATTATTTTTCTAAAAGTCTTTAAAAAATTAAAAATACACACTCTAATAATAGAAAAGTGAAAAAATTGGACTTTTTTTGAACTAAAAATCCCTTGTACAAACTTTGAAATTCGAAAGTTAATTCTTTATCAATTTATCAAAAACAGTGAAGGCGTTTAAAAAGTATATTAAAAGGGATATTATTTAACTTTCAACCTTAAATTGTCATGTCCTAAATATATTAGTTTTACTTGATCTAAATGTCAGATATATATCAAGATTATTTCTATTAAAGTTTGGATAAAAATGACTTGCTACCTAAAATACCATAATGAACTAGCAAAAAACTTTGAATATTTTTGTGATGCTGAATTAATGGATAAGCTATAAATCGTAGTCACCCTCATCTTCTTTGCTTTCAACTCTGTTCTCACAACTATAAAAGTTGAAGCTGGTACTTGGGATATTAAATGAAACACTAAAATTGTTTTGGTTGTTTACAGGATTACTCAGAATGTCATCCACAGTTCTGTTGGAGTATATATCAACCATGTGCTGGAAAAGATAATTGTGTACAGAATTTGGAGCTGATTTTTCCAAAAGTTGAGAGTACTTGTTGTATAGCTCAAAATTGGTTTTATAAGATTCTCTGGTATTGGAATTTGATGAAGAAGTGGGAATACCAGGGACCATCTCATCATTGATCAGCAAATGTTGGTAGTTTTCGTCAGACATAATGTTTGAGGTGAAACTTTCTGTTATGCTATCAAAAGTCATGGAGAAAATAAAATTAGCTGATTCATCAACATCCAAGTATTCGTTGATTTTTAGCGTGGAAAAAGATTTTCCGAAGCAACACAAAACACTGAAATATGAACCATACTTTGGAATCAGCCATGGGTTTACATCTGATTCATGAATAGAGAACTTCTTCATATTATCAAATAGCATGGTGTACTTTTTTTTTTCAGTGTGGGCTTCTCCAATTAGCTTTGATAGTCGATTCAGAATCATCGGGTATACAACGAATAATGTGGACTGACTACTCGTTTTTTTATATTCATCTGTTAGCAGCTTTATCTTTAGTGGAACATCAAATTTTCTACCACTTGGGTTAATTCCCATCAAATCCAGGCATACTACTCCACTTACAAGTGTCCAAGGTGATGCAATGAGCTCTGAGTGATTAGGAGGTAAAACCTGGTTGAAACCATGTAGCATATCTATTTGTTTTTCTGCACATTCTGTAATTATACTCTTTGCAGAAACTACTCTTCCTGGATGCATGTACCTTCCCTTTATCCTCACCATTTCAGTTTGATACAGAGTAATTTTCATAGAGTTGTGCATTTGACTGAATATGTAGTTTAATATTTGGATTTCCATATCTATACTCATTCTAAGGGTATTTTCATATTTCTCATGTACTTCCTTAATTTTTTCAAATTTTACTGAGTTTGGTATCACAATATTATCACTGTAATTGTCTAGATTGCTAATCAATCTTACAAATTGGAGATTATCATCGTCAGGGTCATAAACCTTTGTAATCCATCTTCTTCGTGCAAAAAGATGGACTTTGCCATGAAGGTATAGCGTTTTTACTAGTTCCTTGTGTTTTTCTTTAAAGTGTTGGTTGACATGCAAAGTGTTTGCAATATGATTCCAAAACATTATTTCTGGATGGACTTCCTTACATTCACCACCACATCTCCACAAAAAATCGTCTTTTGGGAGGTTTACCACAATATCGCGATCTTGAATCGTGGGAAAATTACCTTGGAATGACAGATTTAATCTATCAAAAACGTAAAAACTCCAGAAAACTCTTCTCCTAAATTCAAGTTCTTCTTCTGAATACTTTAGTTTTGTTATTTTTGATAAATCAAGCTGGTATATCTTTGATATTCTGACAGATCTATAACATTACAAAGTTTGTATATAATTTTTTTCTAAATTAAGAATATTGGTCTAAGCTTACAGTTGTGATAGAGCTATTTTTAATAAATTTAGAGATAGTTATTTAATATCAAGTCAAATTATTTTTAAGATTGACTTACTTTTTAATGTTTCATGGGCTACAAAATCCACTGTGCGACTATGATGAGCTAATAGAATCATACATGTCCATAGATAAAGAGGGTTTCTGACATCCTTTTCTTGTTTTAATAGCTCCAAAGACTCTTTTGCATATAAAGACTCAAGTTTTTTGTCCTCGTCAGTTATGGTATTTATGCACAACCTGTTTCCAAGAGCAAGTATGGAAAAATAAAAATAGTTGGGATATTGCCTGTTTTTCATTTTGTGGTAGAGCTCAGGTATTCTAACAGGCATCATAGCTGAGGGAAAGGATACTGGAAGAGCAAATATCATTTTCTCCAGGAGTTTATTCGTTGGAAGAGGGATTTCAATTCCATCTATAAAGGATTAAATAGTGTTGGAGTTAAAGAAAGTTAAAGAGAAAATGACTACTTGTTTTCGGTTTCTTTGAGGGGTTTTGTTGATTTTTGGTATTTCTCTGCATTTTGTTTTGAGGAAAAGGAATTCAAAAAGAAAAAGCGGGAAGGTGTTTGGTTTAAATAGCTTTGAAATCAGAGACAAGTTTCTGGGAAAAAATGGAGTTTCTGAATCCGAAATGATGATGTGTTCTATTACAAATTACAAGCAATAAATTTTCAATTGAATGTCTAGAAAAGATCATTTTTACTTTTTTTTTAACACAAACAGTCATCAACTTTGGTAGTTGTATTGTGACTGGTGATTTGAAAGAATGCACACTTTTTACTGAATATTTCACTTGGTGTTTAGGTAACTGTTTAGTTTACGTTGCACTGACTCAAGTCCAAAAGCTATTGGCTCAGGTGAACACTTGAAACTTGAACGCATTCTATAGGCTCGCAACTTTTATTTCTGGATTCTTTCTGCTCACACTCAAGTTCACACATACAAATTGTGTTCAAAATGTGGACCTGTTCCAACTATTACTCTATACCAACAAAGTTGTTCAAGACTCAAATACTTTAAAGTCTGATGATATCAATTAAATAGAAATACATTTTCTGCCCTAAAACAGTTTAAACTCTAACCACAATTGAAGTTCCAAAAACTCGACATTGTTTGAAGCACTCGTTTGAATCTGGTTTATTTTTTTGTCCATATCAAAAACACAAATCCAAACAGTGAGGGGAAAATATTTTTACCCCGAAATGGGATCAATCCCAATAATGGAAGTTTTTTTTGGAAAAGTTTTATCAAAAAACAAGCTAGATAATATCAAACAATTTATAAATTCACACAACAGTAAACCAAATGCACCAAACGATGAAACTACAGCTCTTATTTTACTACACCACAAACCGGTAATGGAAACCCCTAATCCTGAAGTGTTGTGTAATATACTTAAAAAAATACGGAGATTCTGAAAATATTTATTCAATATGGATTACTACTACTCTATCCCACTGGTGATTCTATTCTTTCTGAATTTTTTAAAAAAAGAAATCTAAAAGTTATCGAATTAGAAAATAAGGGAGTAATCACAGTTCAAGATAGTCAAATCCCTTTGATATCTCCAATTTGAAATGATCGCCTTGGTGTTTTTGAGTATCTTCTCTGTAATCAATATGGTTAAATCAATAGACAAAATATCTTTAAACATGCTATTGTGAATGTAAGTTTGCAATTTTAATTTGTCTTTACTATGGGCGTAGTGTTTTATTAACAAACCTAAACAGAGATTTGAGGTTAGTCAGCTATTATGAGCATCTAGGGGTAGTCGAGTTTTTTGAGTGAATTGAAGCTAATATCCATGCTCAAAATAAAAATTCTTTATTGTGTGCTTGTGGAAATGATTATCTGAATATTGTTGAATATCTTGTAAAAAACAGAGCTGGTATTCATACAATAGATGAAGAAGCTTAAAATGGGCTAGTTAAAAGAAATGTTTGAATATTCTTAAATATCTTTCTCAAAAAAGTACCAATATACACTCAATTGAAAATGAATAATATACTTTTCATAGTGTGGTTACAACTTGAGATGATTTGGTGGAAACTAAAATTTGAATCAATTCAACTACATTCGATGGTGATTTTAGAAAATCATTTATAGAAAGTTGAAATTCTCAAGTTTGGATTTCTTATCAAGCAGTGGGATTTGTAAAATATTGAATCGGAATTCAAAGTCAATCAACTATATATTACAAATTTTACTTTAAAAATAGATATGTCAATAAGTAAATATTGTCTTTTGATGAATAGGTTAAAGTTTTAGCTTTTTAATTCCAAGTTGATTTCTAGAGTTTATTGAGAAATAGAAAATTTAAAAAAAGTTAAAAAAACGTTATAGAAAACACAAAAACTTCTACCACAAGAACAAATTCACTATTTTAACTTTTACTTTGTGATGATATTTTCACTTTATACTAGCGATAGCCCACAACTTTAAAGTATCCACACGCTTAATCGAAACAGAGATGATATTTCTTAATTTTAGAAAAATAACGTTTGGAATATTCGTTGCATCAATACAACCTGAAATATTTGTAAACATAGAACATAAAACTGTTCTTTCAAGTTTAAATAGAATTTTTTTATGTACAGAAAACTGGCGTTTCTATTAGAATGATGGATAATAATGCAAGTTCCCCAAATGTAAAAACAAAAACAGCAAGATAAATGTTTATTCATCATAGTATTTTCTAAATAGAATAAACAAAAACTCATTGAAAAGTATATAAAGCTGAATAGTATCCATATTGGAAAACTAAAAATGAGAGCATCATACTTGATACCATTTCTGTTCAAGATTTCTTTGGCTGCAAGTCGTGGAAAGAGGATTGTTGGAGGAGTTCCAGTAATTGAAGGGAATCATTCATTTGCGGTTATGATATCTGATACTGCTACAGGAGATCGATGTGGTGGATCGTTGTTATCTGATGAGTGGGTGGTTACGGCTGCACATTGTGTACGCAACTCGAATCTTGGAGATATTCGTGTGTATTATGGTTCAACATTTTATGGATCTACGAAACATGAACTAGCAAAGAATATTATAATTCACCCAGGTTTTAGCTATTCCGACACTGGTTTTTCAGAACACTCGAATGATATTGCACTAATCAAACTCAAAAATCCTATTGACCCAGTCGATGCAAAACCAATTCAGATTTATGGGAATAAAATTAGCGAAAATCAGACGCTTTCAGTTGTTGGATGGGGTTACAAAAATCCAGATTCGGGTTTTAGTAATATTTTAATGAAAGCAGATGAAAAAGTTATTTCTGGAGAAAAGTGTAAAGAAATCTATACTGCATTTGATGGATATTATGGTAAAATTCTATGCACTGGAGATTTGAATGGAAAAGGTAGTTGTAATGGAGATTCTGGAGGACCTCTTTTTATTGAAACTCCAAGTGGAGAATTTCTCGTTGGGCTCTTCATTAACAGTGTAGCCAAAAATCAAAAACAAAGGTATATGTGTGGAGTTAAAGATTCTGTAAACCTATACATACACGTTTCCAAATACAATGAATTTATTACCGAAAATATAAAGTGAATGGTTTTGTTTCTTTTTTTATGTTGTATTTTACAATCGAATAAAATGTTTTTCACTGAATTTATATCTTTCGTAAAACTCAACTGGTTCTTTACAGTATTGAACATTTATTCCAACATTTTTTGTTCGCAAGTGTTGAGTCTGGGGGATTTAATCTGTATTTAAAATGTACAAGAATCCTTTTCTGTTGATTTTGGAAACTACATCAAATTTGACGAGAACGTTCATATACTCTGTCCATTTACTTTTGGATAGGCCACCGCCAACATCTCTCATTAGTTCGTGCAAATAAATTCCTTCAGGATTTGTGTTTAGTTCTTTTAATATTGTCTCAAGAATGGATTTGTGGGGCTAAAAGATTAATGTTAGCAAAAAAAATAAACAAAACAGAAAATTACCATGCTTCTATATCTGCTTGGTAGCACATCAATATACTTTTTGACGTTTAAAGCCGTTTTCCTCCTCTAATTTCAAACTTTTAAAATGTTTTAAAATAATTTACTCTTACATTATTCCCAATATTCGAGTTTGATCTACTTTTAATTATTGTTTTGGGTTTTTGTTCTTGTACAGGTTCGTTTTGATAAACAGGTTCCGTTGTTTCTAAACCAATATCACTATCAAATTCCAAGGTTTGTTCAGATTCAATGTTAGGAGAACTTGGGGGTGGAGTTTTAGGTCTCATCAATATATCTAAAAAGTATGTATTAATAAAGAAACAAAATATCTTGACAAGTACTCATTGTTGCATCGTTCGGTGCCTACCAGAAAGATAAATTAGATTTTTTTTTTACTATTTGTAGGTTACCTCTGGAAATTCTACAGTTTGGCTGTATAGCATTAGACCTTGCATGTAGAATGCGAAATTTCTGTTGAATGTGGACAAGCTGGTTTGAATTTTATCGAGTTGGGGAAGCATGGAATTCATCTGAGAGAGTTTATTTTTGAGTTGCAAGAGTTCGGGGATAATGCATTCGACAAAATCATCGTTTGTAGTGGTGTTAATTTTGTTAGAATCTAGGAACATTTTGGAAAAAGAAAGAAAAAGTGGAAATGAGAAAATAAATTGAAGAATCGTTTTAATTGGGTTTTATTGTTTATTTACTTATAAATACAAAAAATTAGTTGTGTTCCAAATGGCCTTTTATAGCAGCACCTACATTTACTAGATCAAGCAAAAATGTATCATGGCCATATAATGAATCAAGTTCATAGTAAGTTACGGACTGGTTTCCTGCTTTTCTGAGAATCGTTGCAATTTCCTTTTGTTGTTCTGAAGGAAACAATATATCGGATTGGACTCCAAGAACAAGTGTTGGCATCATAACATTCTTCACACCAGCAATTAAATCCTCTTCGATTTGTATTTTAGTTTCATTGTTTTTATTGTTTTTGGATTTCAGTTCAGCAGGATTTGGAAACCCGCAAACATCAATAACAGAATTGTCACTATTAGATTCCATTGCCATAATCTTTCTTTGTGCTATGTTGAGCTTGCTGCTCAGTTTTTTTGTCATTGATTCACTAACATCAAACATATCTGCTGCTTTTGAAATGTAAAGAAGCGAATTTGCATCATACTCCAAACAAAACTTCTCACCCTTATGGTCCAGATAAGTTTCAACCAAAAAATCAGGACATAAAGCAGGATCGCTATCGGGACTTAAACGACTACGACCAAACCTCATTTCCCATTCTGGCCCAGATCTATAAGAAACTGTGGATATCACTCTAGCAAGTTTCATTCCAACATGTGGTGGAACACTATCATAATAATTTCCTCTGTTGAAATTGGGATCAGTCATCAAAACTATAAATAACATAGGTTAGTGAAAATTCATGTCAATGTTTTAAATAAATACCTTGACGTTGAGCAAATCGAAGAGAAACTGAATATGGATGCGAAATTGCACATGCTGATATTGATACTAACTTTCCAACTCTTTCTGGAAATATAACGGCAGCTGCTAGAGATTGCATTCCACCTATACTTGCACCAACAGATGCATGGAGCTTAGAAATTCCAAGATTATCTAGAAGAAGGAACTGTGCACGGACCATGTCGTTTATGGTAATGATGGGGAAGCTAGACGCGTATCTTTTTCCTGTAAGTTCGTTAATCGAGCTTGGTCCTGTTGAGCCATAGCATCCGCCAAGAAGATTTGTGCATATAACAAAGTATTTGTTTGTATCTATTGAAAGTCCAGGACCTAAAAAAATAAAAGGGTTGGACAAAGAAAACAAAAAAGAAAAACTTACCAATAAAATTTTCCCACCATCCAGGCTTTGTATTCTTTTCACCACTTTTTGCATGACTGCTAGCAGATAATCCTGTATGAATCAAAATTGCATTGGTCTTCGTGCTATTCAATTCGCCCCACGTTTCGTAAGCAATTTTAAATGAAGGAAGTATTCCTCCATGGCTCATAGCAAACGGTTTTTTATAATGGAAAGTTTCATAACCATTTACCACATGCGTAAATAGGTCTTCTTGAAGCTTTAAACTCTTTTTTAATTCTACTTGTCTTGATTCAATCTTGTCAATACAAGGAAAAGACATGTTTGACTGAGCTGTAGCTACAAGAATGAATTCGTTAGACCAAAAGTTTTCAAATTTCCTTAATAGTCTTACCTGTACTGTACAAACTTGAGCCTATCTGATTTCTCCCATTAAATACATTGTTAAACCTGGGTAGTGGCCTTGTAGCAACCTTTGTACCTATATGAACAAAAAGATTTATTATTTCTGATTCAAACAATAATTAGAAGAAAAGGTTTGGAAATAAAAGTACCTGGCTTGGAATGAGATACAAAGAGGTTTTCAATATTTGTTAGAGATCTCTTAATTGTAATTGATTTGAACATTTTATGTATCAAAAAATGGGAAATGGGAAATGGTTTATACTTTTATACAAATTTCGAGAAACAAGAAAATTGGTTTGCCAAACATTTTGAATATTGAGTCCAAATTGCATCATATTCAAGAAAAATGATTTGTTTATGAAATTTTTAATCAACAAATTACTAACTAGAAATGCTTCAAAATTATAAATTGTTTTTATCTTTGTTATCTGAGCCAAATGTATCAAGTTTTATAACATTCCCAAGTACAAGCTCTTCGTCATTTACAGATACTTTTTCATCATTTTGTGTAATATCCTTTTGAATTGTTGAATTCTGTTCTATATACATTTTCATCTCAAGACTGTTTGAAATAACATCCATTTCGGAATTCGTTTTATCATTTGTAATCATAGCTAAACCAGATCTTTCTTCATTTTGTTCATTTTTTGGCTGAATGGTATCATCCACATCCATTAATATGTCATCGTTTTTATTGAAAACGATTTCAGTTCGTTTTTCCAAACCAGAAAAGTTTTCGACAACATCACTTACTGAATCAATGGTCAATAAAGTTTCTTTTATAGGTTCAGTTTTAATATCTTTATCCAAAAGTGTTTTGTTTTCTGACGATATTTGAGTTTTAGTTTCTTTTTCATTATCTTCTTGAATGTTTACCCCAACTTCAGTCAAGGTGTTTGATTCAAAAATGACATCTTTAGGGTTATTATTAACATTTATGTTTTGAGTTTCCGTATCAACATTTTCTACTTTTTTATCAAAATTGTCGTTATTGTACTTGGAACTATCTATCTCAGTACTTTTATCTAAAGATTGATTTGTTAATTCAGTAGTTTCACCTTGATTTAAATTGCTAGTTTCTGTACTTTCAATTCTAACTGAGATTCCCTGGCCATCATTTACAGGTACAACATCCTGACTTTCATTAAATTCTAAAGCAGTCTTTGCTTCTATTACGTTATCATCAACCTTGAGCTCATTCATGGTATTTTGTTGTTCAGGTAAATTTCTTTGAATATTTTCTTCATTTTTTTCCTTTTCTACTAAAACATCTACATCCATTTCAGCGTCCATCTGAACATCTTCTAACAAAGTTTCGTTTTCAATATTTTGATTTTTTGCAGGAAGAGTTTGGTCAACATCCGTTGATTCTCCAGGTAACGAGACAGATTTCCCTTCAGAATTGTATGCCAATGGTTTAACCACAACCTGCTCTTCTCCAGAAACTGTCACTTCGTTTATAAGCCTATTTCCTCCGAGAAATTTTTCATTAGAAATATTCTCTCTAGATCCCATCGCATCAAACTCATATAATTCGTTGGATCCAACAACAAAAGAATCTTTCATTGCTTGAGTTGCTCGCACATCTTTACTCGTTTCAAGATCAGCATCCAAATCACGTTCTTCATCAATATCTCTATCCATCATGGGTGTAGATGGTACAGATTGTATTTGAACGCTGGGTGCAAACTTTGTTCTTTCCAAATTCATTAGTACTTGGGTTCTAAAAAATAGTTTAATTAGGTTTTTTATATTTTAAACAATGCTTACTTTATTCTTTCCAAGTATTCTCTGGTATTTCTGTTTTCAATGTTTCTTGATGGGACATTTAATGAATAGTCAGGGCCATAATAATCCATATAATCGTTTAATGGCAATGATCTGTCCATTTCAGCACCTACTAGAATTCCAGTTTCATATGCCCATGCCCTAGAAACATTTCTTATCGAATATCCTCCGCCTCCAAGAACTAGTGTAGGTAAACCACAGCTTTTGACAAAAGAAACACATTTAGCATGACCATCCATAGAAAGATTAAAACAACCAAGTTTATCTCCAGAAAGAGAATCTGCCCCGCATTGCAAAACTATGGCTCCAGGTTGGTACCATTCAATAATCGATTTGACAACCTATAAATAAAATAAAAATAGTTAAAAACAATTTGTCGTTTGTTTGTAACTTACTGGTTCAAATACTGTGGAATAACTTTCATCATCTATTCCATCTTTTAGAGGGAAATTAACAGAGTAGTATTTTCCTTTTCCTTCTCCAATATCTCTTAAATCCCCAGTTCCTGGAAAATATTCGCCATACTTGTGAAAAGAACATGTCATAACCCTATCCGTTATGTAAAATGCTTCTTCAACGCCATCGCCATGGTGAACATCGATATCAATATATAAAACTCTTGGGTGATGTCTATTTAAAGGAAAGTTTAAAACTTTTGAATATGCAATTGACATTAAACTACCTTAAAAGTTCAAGAATTGCTAAAACAATGTCGTTAATATAGCAAAACCCACTAGCTTCACTTTTCTTTGCGTGGTGGAGACCACCACTCCAATTAATGCAAATATCAGAAAATCCTCTATTAAGACGTGCAGCACCCTC
>MBFT01000027.1:24958-42014 GCA_003086725.1 Furculomyces boomerangus | reverse complement strand
ATGAATCACCACTTGTTACATTTGTTACAAATGCTTCAGATACAAAAGCTCTTGATTTAACTGTTACAAAAACTGTAACCAACACAAAATTTTCAACATCTTTCACCACTATCACTTCCACTACAAATGGTTCTGATTCAACTGTTACAATAACTGTCACCAATTCAAAACCATCTACCTCGTTCACCACTATCACTTCAACTACTGATGATTTCGATTCAACTGTAGTAGTAACAGTAACACAAGCCGATGAATCCCCACTTGTTACATTTGTTACAAATGCTTCAGACACAAAAGCTCTTGATTTAACTGTTACAAAAACTGTAACCAACACAAAATATTCAACCTCGTTCACCACTATCACTTCCACTACAAATGGTTCTGATTCAACTGTTACAACAACCGTAACTAACTTGAAACCATCTACCTCGTTCACCACTATCACTTCAACTACTGATGATTTCGATTCAACTGTAGTAGTAACAGTAACACAAGCTGACGAACCTACACTTACCACTGTCACTTCAACTAAAAATGGCCCTGATTCAACTGTTACAACAACCGTAACTAGCTCTAAACCATCGACCTCGTTCACCACTATCACTTCAACTACTGATGATTTCGATTCAACTGTAGTAGTAACAGTAACACAAGCTGACGAACCTACACTTACCACAGCCACTTCAACTACAAATGGTTCTGATTCAACTGTTACAACAACTGTAACTAACTCGAAACCATCTACCTCTTTCACCACAGCCACTTCAACTACAAATGGTTCTGATTCAACTGTTACAACAACTGTAACTAACTCAAAACCATCTACCTCATATACATCAATTTATTCATCAACAGAAGTTGATCGTAATATTTCACAAAACACGGCACAAACATCAACACCAATTAGTACAGATTATATTCGAACTTCAAGCACTACATATGATGATACATACACAATTACTGAAACTAACCCTAGTAAAATTACTGCATCTCTTAATGATAGTATAAGTGTTATTCCAACTCCTTCAGGATATGCAGATCCAGGAATTTCAATCCCTTCAGTTTTCTTGAATGGAAAAACTCCATACAATCCAAATGTGGCAGTAAAACCATCGGTTAATATCTTTATTATCCTTCCTTAAGTTCCCTGGAATATTGGTTTTTGAAATTTTCAATAAAATGAATCCAAAATTAATCTAGTTAAAGAAATTGTTTTTTTGCAAGGTTGTTATAAACTCCTTCAAGTCTTAGTAGACTAACATGTGTTCCTTGCTCAATTATTGCTTGATCTCTCATCACATATATCCAATCACTGTTCTGTATTGTAGACAATCTATGAGCCACTGTTATTGTTGTACGAGTTTCTGATATTTTATCAAGGGCTTCTTGCACCACAGCTTCGTTTTCTGTATCTAAAGATGAGGTGGCTTCATCAAGTAACAATATTTTAGGGTTTCTCAACAAGGCTCTTGCTATTGCTATCCTCTGCTTTTGACCTCCAGACAGTTGTCCTCCATTTCCACCTACCCTTGTATTATATCCATCAGGAAGGCTAACAAGCAAAGAATGAATATTTGCTGCTTTTGCGGCTTGTTCAACATCATATTGGGTTGAATTCTGGTTTCCATATTTAATGTTTTCCAAAGCAGAAAGATCAAACAGTACAGGGTCTTGGCTTACAAGTGAGGAGTGATTACGCAGTTTTGATAGTGGCCAATTTTTAATATCGTTGTTTTCAATTAGTAAAGTTCCATTTCTCGAGTCGTAAAGTCTCAATATCAAGCTTAAAATTGTTGATTTTCCACCACCAGAACTTCCAACAATACCTATTTTTGAACCTAAAGGAACATTGAGGTTAAGATTCTTTAGAATTTGAACATCAGGACGAGTAGGATATGAAAACCCAACATTTTCAAACTTTACAGAATCAATACTTTGTTCTATACTTGCTTCACAATCATTCTTAACGGTAATATTTGGGGTTTGATTTAAAGCGAACACAATTTTCTGGGCAGAAACTAGTGCCTTTGGGAGAAAACTTACAGCTTGTGATGATTGACTAAATGCCATAGATGCAAAAGATATGGCACATAATGATCCCAACATTTTTTCTGAAGTAATATTTCCAGAGAGGATGAATTTGGATCCCAAATAAAATGAAAAACTGTATAGTAAATGGCCATTCGATTGAGAAAATGCTTTATATGCTCCATAACGGAACATACCTTTGATCATTAAACTAGTGGCAAACTTTTCTATCTTTGTAAACCTATCGATAAATAACTGTTCTCTTGTTAACGAAACAACAGTTTTTATATTTGTTATTGATTCGGAAACCAATTGTGCTGATTTTTCATATTCAGTTCTGTTCCTATTCAGTATTCCAAGCATACTCTTTGACTGCTTTGCTTGAACATAAAATATGAGAGGTATTGTTGCAACCACAGCAAGTGTCAACATCCAACTGTTCAATAGGGATATTGTGATTCCAATGACAAACATACTTAGAGAAGAAATTACCATTGGAAAAGCTAAAACACACAGTTTTCTCATATCGTCAGGTTCAAGTGCAAGTCTTGTTGTTAAAGCACCTGGACTGTTTTTGCTCGAATCAAAATATTCTAAATCCTGATTAATCAAATTTTTAAACATGGAAAAACTAATTTTCATTGATACTTTTGCCCCACCAATTCCAAATAAATATGTTTTGAATGTTGATGTCAAAAATGATAAAATTGCCAAAACAACAAGGAATATAGCATACATATCTGTTTTTCTCCTTTGCATCTCCATATTTGGTTCATTCAACGCCTCAAAAATTCTTGATAATGCAATTGAAGATATTGGAAATATACTACCATCAGCTACTGTTACCAAAAATCCCGGAATAAATAACTTCATTTCACTTATATTCATCTTCAACAACTCAAAAAGGTGTTTATATGATGCCCTTTTTTCATAAACCTCATAACTTTGTTTCTTATTTGTATTTTCATCAATCTTTATTGATTCATATTCATAATCTGACAATACATGTTTTTCCAAATGAATTCTTTGTGTTTCTATACCCTCTTTTGAACTTTTTTTGTATCCATGGTCTTCTCGAATTGTTTTATGTTTATTATTTTTGTCATAGATATGATGTTCATCGATTGTTGAGTTTTTTTTAGCTGTGGGGTTGTTTGAAATTCCAGTTATTTCTTGTGCTTTAACTAGGGAAGTATAAACACCATTTATTTTCATGAGATCAGTATGAGTTCCTTGTTCAACAACAGATCCTTTATTACAGACATATATTTTGTCATAATTCTTTATTGTGGAAAGTCTATGCGCAACAGCAATTATTGTTCGACCTTCAAATCCTTTTTCGATTGATTCTTGTACAAGTTTTTCAGATTCTGTATCAAGAGCACTTGTTGCTTCATCTAAAATCAAAATCGATGGATTTCTCAACAATGCTCTTGCAATTGCAAGTCTTTGTCTTTGCCCTCCACTTTGTAATGAACCACGTTCACCAACAACTGTATCAAATTTTTCAGGTAAAGAATTAATAAAATCATAAATCTGAGCTTTTTTGCATGCTTCTACAACGTCATCCATTTTTGGATATCCATTCTGTATATTTTGTGCTCCATAAATCAAATTGTTATATATGGTCGTTTGGAATAGTATCGGGTCTTGGCTGACTACACCGATTTGTTGACGGAATGTTTGAATGTTTAGTTTTTTGATATCTATATCATCTACATATATTGATCCTTGATCAGTATCATAAAGTCTTTGGAGAAGTGATACAGCAGTTGATTTTCCACATCCAGATTCCCCTACAAGTGCAACTTTTTCACCAGGTTTTACAGAAATTGAAAAGTTTGAAAGGGCAGGCAATTCGGGTCTACTTTGATAAGAAAACGTTACATTTTTGAAATTGATTTTACCAGAAAGTTCTATTCTTTTTCCTTTATTGTCAATTGGTGATAGTTTACTTTTTTTTTCAATGATTCCAAATATTTTTGTTGCTGCACCACGAGCTGAAAACGTAACTGAAAAGCTAGGAATAACACCATTGATGGAGAATCCACCCATCATCAAAGTAAAGAATACTTTGAGAACACTGGCAGCATCAATTTCACCACTCCTCACAAGTTTTGCACCGTACCAGAACCCAAGAGAATATATTGAAAAGATAAAAAAGAAGGTGAGACCCATAGTACACCCAACCATAAATGTGTTTTCAATGTTTTTTTTGTGTGATTTTTGATATACAGATTTATATCTTTTTAACTCTGTTTCTTGTCCATTGAATGCTATAACTGTCCGCATAGATCCAAATACCTCGTTTGTAATAGCACAAGTTTTGCTTAACAATCTCTCAACTTCCATTGTTAGCTTTCCAACCTTTGATCCAACAAAACTTGTTGATATGAACATTAAAGGAATTACAGCGAAAATTATTAGAGACATTTTCCAACTTTGAGTAAAAGCATAAACAAAACTGCATACAAATGTTGATAAACTCTGTATTGCAAGCCCGATACTTTCACCAATTCCATCTTTTATCAAATTGACTTCTCTGGATAAAAGTGCAATCAATTCACCCGAACTTGTTTTCTCAAAATACTCGACTTCCTGTGTTATCAATGATGAATACAGCATTTTTTTTATTCTGTAGCATTGCTTTTCTGATGTATATCCCCAAATAATATTTACTAGATAAGCAGAAAGAAAGTTTGCTAGTGCCAAAAATACAAACTTTAAACATTGACGATTTACCTGATGAATAAAATCTTGTTGGATAGTTTTGATAAGATTGGGATTCTCTTGTAGCATGAAATTATAGTTTATGAACAATGTTATCGTATCTGAAGTTATTGATGATATGAAAGGAATTACAAATCCTGACGCAATACATATCAACAAACCAGATATTATCATTAGTCTTTCTACTATGTTTGAATATTTGAAAAGTCCAAAAAATGAAACCAAGTTGATTACTCCGCCATCTATCTTTTCTTGAGTTTTAGTTTCTGAATTTGTGTTGCTGTCAGGTCTTTTTTTGAATTGTAAATTATTCTTGTTTTCTTTTCTTGATACATTACTATCATTTATATCAATAACTGAACCAAATGTGATATCCCTATCAGTCTCATTTACATCTTCCAAGTTATTGTTTCTTTTACTTTTTATAAAAACAGGTTTTGGTGTAGATATATTTGAACACCCTGGCAGAGTGGTTTCCAAAAATCTTTTTTCTTTTGTATCGTTTTCTACAAGTAGGTTTTGCAAAGGGTATGAGTTTTTTTCTGGTTTGTTATTATCCGATTTCTCAAAAGCCATTATTTGAAAGTGCTGATATTTTTTATCTTGTTAAACTATGGATCAAAAAAAAAAAGATAAATGGGATTTTGGAATACCACTAGTAGTTGTTTTATACCTTCTTGAAATCAACTACCAGTCGTATTTCGGCGGTTTGAATAGCATAGTCTTTATTCAAAGTTATGTCTGTTAGCCTTTGAATCAAGAATAAATGTTTGTTATAGAAAACCTTGTATACTTATTGTTTGTATAAGCATGAATAGAATGAAAACTATTGAAGAATCAGAATTTGTATAAAAGTTGTGTTTAAATAAAGGTTGTTATTTATGAATAAAAAAAACTTTTAGCTGTTGATTTGAATAAAATAATTGTATAAAGAATGCATTCAATAACCTTAGATAATACAAGAGTGTTTTGAATAGAGAAGAATATCAGATAGAATCTATTGACAAATGATCAGAATAAAAAAGTCAAATTCATTCATAATCCAAAATTGGTAGAGATAAATTTATTAGCCAATAGTTACCGAGTATTAATATTGTTTTTATTGGATTATTAGAGATATAGTAAACAAGACCAAGCGAATCAGAAAAGGAGAGAAAAAGTAAATAAAGAGGCAAAAAAAAATCAGAAATGTAAATAAAAATAAGAAGGATCTCCTCTCTTTGTTATTTTAAACTCAGAATACTTTCTGTAGATATATAAATCCTTTTTCTTTTAAAAAAAATCAAACAGACAAAATGTTAGAAGCAAGACTTCCACAGGCATCAATCCTCAAAAAGATCGTCGAGTCTGTTAAAGATCTCGTCAGTCAAGCTAATTTTGACTGCAGCGATTCTGGTATTTCCTTCCAAGCTATGGACGAATCCAACATCGCACTCAGCTCCTTCTTGCTTAGAGCAGACGGCTTTGATCCATACCGCTGCGACCGCAATCTCTCTCTTGGTATCAAGTTTGCTTCCTTGAGCAAAATCCTAAAATGTGCTGGTAACGATGATGTTGTTATCATCAGATATATGGATGATGCTGATATCCTTAGTTTGGTTTTTGAATCTCCAAGTAAGTTTTTAAACTAAAACTATAAACATGTTAACATTCTTTGAGATCAGCTTTTTAAAATTTACTTTTATTACTAGATAATGAAAGGATTAGTGAATTTGATATCAAATTGCTTGATATTGACAGCGAATACCTAAGCATCCCAGACCAAGAGTTTGAATGCAAGGTTAAAATGTCTTCCAGCGAGTTTTCCAGAATCTGTCGTGATTTAATGACTATTGGAGCATCAGGTAAGCCCAAAACCTTTGTTTATTTTCTTTTTATCTCATTATCTAAATGTGCTAATTCAAGCCACATATCTAACTCTGTTTATATAATATACACTAGTTGTAATTGATGCTACCAAAGAAGGAGTGAAATTCTCAGCAACAGGTGACGATGGGTCTGGCAGTGTTTTGCTTAAGCAATCAGGCTCAATTGATAATGAAGGTAGAGGAGTTGTTGGAACCTCTGTTGAAATGGTAGAGCCTGTATCTTTGGAACTATCTCTTAAATATCTCAACAACTTTACCAAAGCTGCTCCTCTTAGCGATAGCGTTGCAATCAATATGAGTAATGGCATTCCAGTAATGTTCCAGTTTGATGTTGGTGATATTGGTTACATTAGATACTTCTTGGCCCCACAAATCAAAGACGACGACTAATTGTAGCCAATATTCTACTAGATTAACTCTTTCTTTTTTGATTGGTGGCGCTTCTTATTTTTCTTTGCTCCTATTTGTAAATCATCACTCGCCCATAATTATATAACTGTTTTCTATTGGTTCTGTTTGATTGCTTAATTTGATTACTATTTAAATCGTTTGTAAAATTTTTTTTTGCAGAAATCAATACTTTTAAAAAGTAACAAATGTTTTCGCTTTCTTATTGAAAATTACCTTTTCTTTTATTCTTTAACAAATCACATATAGGTATCTTGTCTTTGAATTTATAAATAGAACCTCGTTGCTTATATTTGAGAATAGAAAATGATTGATGGAAAATCTGTTGAAGAATATATTCAAGGCGCTTTCTCTAACCTTGTTACCGCAACAAAAAGAGCAAACCAGCTTGACATCAAAGACTTGAAGTTCTATTCTACACTCAACCCTGATTTTGGTGAAAGTTTGGAAAATACAATCTCTAAAACCAAAAACTTAATAAATGGCTTGTATTCTAACAACAAAAGCTCTTATATTAGATCCTCAAACAAGAAACGTTCAGTAGATTCAATTTTAAAATCTAGCTCCGCCACCTCTTCGAAAGAAAACCAAAACAATATAATCGAAAATCTCGATGATATTTTGCTTTTGGTAAAAAACTCCAGTTCTGATTCAACACCAAACAAAAACACTTTTACTTGTGTTGAGGGTCAAGGATACAAAGATATTTCTGAGGTTACTGATAATATTTTGGAAAGAATCGATATCAATCTTGATGGTTTAACAACCAACAAAAAATCTGTTTTAGATCAATCTGAACCCATTGTCACAATCTACAAAAAGAAATCTGACGAATCATCTACTACAAATGAAGATAATCAATATAAAGTTATCCATGCAAAACAAATCCCAAGACCTCAACTCAAATTCAAAGATGAAATAGATAATTCTAACTCAACAAACTTTACTTGGAAAATCAAAGAAAAACCACATGCAAAGGTTCCTTTGAATTATGGACTCCCTGGAAACGAAATAAAAAATGTCAATATCAGCAAGCATTTAGAAGAACTTGGTTTATCTCGTTCTGGATCAAACACTCCTACCAATCGTTCTAACACAGGCTCACCAGTTCTAAACTTTGAAAATTTCGAAAACTCACCAAATGATATGGCACCACTTCCACACCCATATGAATTTGAAATTAAAACTTATGAACCACCAAGTAGAATTTTCAAAACTAGAGAGGTTAGAAACCCTATGGAATGGGGATCCGACGACAACTTTACATATGTTGATACTCCACAAAAACTTGATCAGATGATAAGCGAAATTAAAAAATTAACTGGGAATGATGGTGATATTGCTATTGATCTTGAACATCATAATTATAGGTCGTTCATGGGATTCACCTGTCTAATTCAGCTATCTACAAGATTTAAAGATTATATAATAGATGCTATAGAAATCAGATCCGAAATTTATAAACTTAACAAAATCACTGCAGATCCGGATCGTGTCAAAGTATTTCATGGTGCAGATAGTGATATAGAATGGTTGCAACGTGATTTTGGTGTTTATGTTGTTGGTTTGTTTGATACTTATCACGCATCGAAAAGATTGGGTATGCAGAAACGTTCTCTATTGTATTTACTTGAAACAATTGCAAAAGTATCATCTGACAAGAAATACCAACTTGCTGACTGGAGGATTCGGCCACTAACCAAAGAGATGTTAAACTATGCACGATCGGATACACACTACCTCTTAATGATATTTGATACACTGATCAACGAGTTGGCTAAACACAAAAATGGAATCAATGATGTAATCAAAAACTCTCAAAGAACCAGTTTGAAAGTGTTTGTAAAAGATTATTATGATGCTGCTTATGGAAAAGGAAGTAATGGGTGGAGTAACCTACTCGCTAAATATAATTCATTCCTATCTAAAAGACAACTAGAAGTTTTTAAAGCTGTTCATGCATGGCGTGACCAAGCTGCAAGGATGCATGACGAATCTGTCAGATACGTTTTACCTAATCATATGCTGTTTGTAATTGCTAACAAGTTGCCAGATAGTGTTTCCAAACTCATATCAATTTGTACACCAACACCGCCATTAGTTAGGTTGTATGCAAACGACATTATCTCAATAATCCAAGATAGTATCCTCCACATCCAGTCAGATGAGGAAAATGATATTTCTATTAATAATCCCAACACAAATTCTGAAAGTGTTAATTCTCATCAAATAATAGATTATTCTTCAACCAAGAATAACAGTATAATCAATAGCATATATCCATGTGGTCGTTTTTCAGAAAATTTGATTTTTGATAGGAAGGATATCAATATCTTGGTAAAAATTTGGTCAAAAAGCTACTCCAATCTTTTGGTTGATCAAGAAGGTTTAGAAGAACCTGAAGAAACTTTAAATGACGAAACAAACAAAATGGAGTCGTTCTCAAACAACAAATCTTGTTTATTTAATGATGACTTGGAAACCACGATAATACAAAATAACAAAATAAAAGAATTAGTAGAAGATATCAGTAAAGTCAGTGGCCAATTCTATGGAATTGGTACTAGTGTTGGAAAGTTTGTTAGTGGACCTACCAACACCGGCGATGATGGGGAACAAACCCAACAATCTCTTAACGAATCCACATTCAAACTTGAAGATTCTGAACCAATAAAAGAAAAAGTACAACCTTCTACAGAGGAAATCAGTACAAAAGCCGAAGATATATCAAAGGTTGAGTCAGAAACAATAGTGATTTCACAAATAGTTGAACAAAACAAGAACGCAAAGAATAAGGGAAAGAAGCGTAAGCAACCACACGATTCTTCTTTGAAAAAGGAAACACAACCTGTAGTTCCAATAGCTAATAACGATGTTGGTATGAAACAGGAAGGAAATAGATTTGATGGTGATGGTAAACCATTTGATCCATACAATAATGTTGCTATAGAGGCGCCAAGCTTTCCAAGGGACAATAAGAGAGGAAGAGGTGGTGGACAAAGTAAGAGGGGAGCGAGGAAACCTAATGGGAATCGATCAATGACATTCAAAAACAAAAATTAAATTTCTATTAAAATTACATCCAACAAATCAAAGTATCAAAAAAAGAAAAACATTTTTTGGATTGATATAGTAATTGATTTTATTAAAAAAATAATAAAAAGAAATGATTTTTTTGATACAAGAAAACTTATATCCAAATATATTTTGATCTTGCACTAAGTTTGAGATTTATAAAAGCTATAAAAAGAAATCCAATTCCAAAAGATATAGTTATAAAGACAGGAATCCAAAATCCAAAAATATCTGTTTGTGTTGCCCATGATACACAAAGCGAATTCTGGTCGAGTTCTACATTGTTTTTTAATGAACATTCGTTTTTCACTATTGCTACAAATGTGTAGTAGAAATAGTTTATATATTTTGGCCAGCTTTTAACATGGTTTTGTATATTATAGTCCATAAACAATCCACTGTTGAGAAATGAAAGGTGATATGCAACAGAAACGACGTAATTGATTTTATATGGAACGATTGGGAGTGAAGATATTGCTAGTAGGAGAGCAAAGGTAGTAAAAATGAAGCTGTGGCATACAATGACATATTTCAATAGATGGGTAAAACTGAGTTCCAAAGCACTTGTTAGATATATAGTTAGCAGGGCAGGTAGATTCTGTAAGATGGCAATAGGTATTCTGAAAATGATTTCAGCGAGAACAGATGATAGTGGATTGAACAGATCTCTTGCCAATTCATCAACAAGGATTTCTTTGTCATTGATAAGAATTTGTGATGTGAAGATAGCAAAAGGATAAATGGTTTTAACAAACAAGATCAAAGAAATTTCAGGATTGAAAACGGCTGCTTGTAAAATCCCTAAAATAATTGTTTTACCAAAACAATCAATAATACACAATTTCATATTATTCTTGTTACGAAATTGACGTTTTGATAATCTTTTACCAAGTAGTTTCGTTTCAAACCAAACACTGTTCTGGTTTTCCATAGCCTCAAACTGTGTTTTCTTTTCTTCTTTAAATTCCTTTTTTTCCACTACATCATCTTCTTCAATGTATCGATCAAATATTCTGTACTCACTTCCGCAAGTTTTTACATGTTTTTTCCATGATTCCAAGAGGTTATCCATATTTTCTTTGGTTCTTGTCATACCCAAATTTCCACCATTAGAATCAATAGAAACACATTCCATCAAATAATCAGCGTCGCTTCCAGATAGTGGGAATCTGAATCCAATTTCATGTAAATATTCGAGGACAAGTTTTGGGTCACCATGATAAACAACATTTCCTTTTGCCAAAACAATTATTTTTGTTGTTAGGTTCAATACTTTTTGTGTTGGGTTGTTTATTGTCATTACTATTGGTATTTCATTAAACTTTTGAAGTTTTCTTATTGAAATCATTAAATTTTCTTGTTCTTTCAAACTCAATCCCATTGTTGGATCATCAATAAATAACATTGATGGATCGTTCACCAACTCCAATGCTATCTTTGCCTTTATCCTTTCAAATTCTGTTGAACACTCAAAAATTGTTTCCCTTCTCTCAAGTATCATACTTTTGATTTTGATAATACTATTGAGTATCGTGTAGCTAACGCGATTTATAATACTCATGAATTTGGTTTTCCATGTTCCATTTTGATTGGAAATGTTTGTATTTTCATTTTTCCCATTGCCGCTGTTGTTGGTATCTTGTTTACTACCTTCTGAAGGTTCAATTTTTGATTGAGCGGGATGAGTGTTTGCGTCAGCGGTTTTGTTTGTTGAGTCATTGTTTAAGGGATTGGTATAACCATCAGATTTTTCAATAAACAGGTTTTCAGATTTCTGGAGATCAAATATCTTGATTAAGGTGTTTACGATATGTGATCTCATCTTTTTGGTCAATTCCTTTATTGGGTTTTTAGCTTTGCAAGCAAATTTCAAAGTTTCATTGATTTTTAAATAATCAAAGGAGTTGATATTTGGATCAATATAACCAAATTCATGTTTCATACTAGCTTTTGGTTGTTTGATTCCATCAAAAAGTATTGTTCCTTCAAAATTTCCCTCCCCAAACTCCTTGTTCTTCAAAATCCGTCCTGAAAGTATATTTAACAAACATGTCTTCCCCGATTTCTTGTGTCCCAATATCCCAAGAACATCGTTTTTGCCACAACTTCCTGATATATCCTCCAAGATTTTGCGAAGATTATCGCCACTACCCACACTATAGTTTATATCCTTAAATTCGAAGATAGAATCCATACCGATTCGGTTCGATTCTGCTCTGTTTATATAGTTTACAAATTTTTTTCAAATCAAGATTCCAAATATTAAAATTTGTAATTTTGCTTTGGTTTATAAAATTAATATATTATTTATTGAAAAACATGCATACGTTTGTAAATCAATATCAAAACCGGAAATTATCAAGAATTGTATTGATTTTATGTTAGCAGTGTAAAATCTTTACTTGTAGGGCGAATAGCAATTATGATTGGTAAAAGTACAAAATGTATTGAGTTTGTCAGAATACTCTGAGCTCATAATCACATATGAGGTCAATGAGGTCGTAATGCTGGCTTCTCATAGCTAGATTCATTGCATGGTTGTTGTAACAATCGTGTTTAGCACCTTTATCCAAAAAGTACTTTGTGATTTTAACACTTCCATGTAAAATGGATTTGATATACAGCCTATCCAAATTTTCAGTTACAACTGCACCACAATCAATTAGGAATTCAAGTGCATTTCGAATGGAATTGTTTCCATCTTTGTCATACCCAAAGTTCCTGTAAACAAGCTCTCTTATAGGTTCGTTCATATTTATCTGATTAATACTCCTGTTTTCCAAAACCAGTTTTATCAAATCGATATTCGCCTTTGTCGAAGCCGTTTTCATCAATTCCTCATAGTTTATCATTCTCATATCAATAAATCTTTGCATGTAATTAAACATTTCTATACTGCCTATATTTGATGCCCTATCAAGAAGATCTGGAACCTGTTCGATACGAAATTGGGAAATTTCCAAATATTTTTCTAGGGTAGATACACTCCCACTATACAATGATACATCAAGTAACCGTTCTTTGATGTCTATAGATATATCTTCCACTTCAAAAATGTAAGATATTAGCTCAAAGTTTGACTTTAAAAGACAGAGTTCTAGAAGTTGTTCTGGGTATGCCTTATGTTCAAAGTTTGGATAAAGTTTGATTTTAGAGGAAATGGGATTTTCTGCTGCATTTCTATTTTCATCTGATGGAGACAAGAATAAATTGAGGGTGTTGTTTGGTAGTATCATATCTTGTGAAATGTGGTATTCTGTGGCAATATCTATATAAAGCTTGTCTGAGTCGAGAATTGCCTGTAAAACACAAGGAGACTTGATTTCAAATATGATATCAGATTCTTCAATATATTTTCCTAGATTCAAGAGGGGAACAACAGTATAAAGCGGATATTTTTTATCTGTTTTTGGAATTTCAGTGGGTCTTGAGGTTATTTTGCAAAGTTTGTGGAGGGACAAGAGTTCAGAAATGGTTTTACTCCAATTGTTGGAAAATAACAATCTATACAAATCTTGTATAATTTTTGTTTCCAAATACTGGTGGTTGACAAGCAGTTCTTTGGCAAGAGGTTCATCAAGAATGAGTTTGTTGTGGATTTCGAAAGGTAGGCGTGAGGTGTTTGATAGACTGCATCTCTTTCTGTTGTTTACAAGGAATTGAGCTCTTATAGAAGAGTAGTTGAGTAAATCGTAGAAAGAAAAGTGGACGTCGGCTAGTTGGATGTTGTTTGCGTAAAGAAATATTGTGGCAAGAGTTTGAAAGTCTAGTTTAGAGAAGTCCATTATTGTAAAGTTTAGGACAAACGACTCTTTTTATATTTGTGCTTAAAACCGTTTTTATTCCTATTGGCTATTAGTTTCCGAAGATTTTTTTGTTGAAATTACCAGTTGAAAAAATTAGAGAATGTTTCGGACACATGTACTTGCCACAGAAATGGAAATAAAAGGGGTAAGAGAGATATGAAATATAAAACACAAAACATTCACACCCCCAGATATCTCTTTTCAAATTGGATGATAGTTGGTGCAATTGATAATAGTTGTAGTAAAAAATAAAGAGTTTTGCTTACAATTTGCCAGTTGTTTCAAGATTATCCAAGCTTGTACTATTTATGTAACTTAAATCATTCGATTGGATTTAGAAATTGTACCAAGTTGGTAATGGCTCGTTATTGCCCATAGCTTTTGACTAACAACTAAAAAAACAATAAAAATTTTTTTCCATAGAGAACCTCAGTTGATAATCCAAAGTAGAAAAAGGAAATTTCAATTTAAACTATATTACCGACCAAAGCATTTTTTTAATATTGAAGTAGAAAGATCATAGAAATACAGCTTAAAATAAAAATGGATGTTGAGAAATTTTGTTCTCCAAGCTATTTTGAAGGGGACTCGAGAGCTTTTTGGACAATAAAGTGTTATCAATTTGATACAATTTCTAAACTGATAGGATGATAGGCAAATTACATGAAACAAAATTGGTAATCTTTAAAAGCTTGTGTTCTTCAAATCAGTGTTCAAAACCCCCAATAACTCTGAAACAGCTCGCAAGGCATATGATAAACCCTGTAAACACGACTTGTTACATGAAACTCTGTTTGGTTAAAAATAAAAGTCGGAATGAAATTAGCATTTGCAATTAACAATTACAAAGTATATTGTTTAAAGATCTAGTTTTCCTATTTGTTCTATTTAAATTAAAATGATTAGTATCAGTTTGGATTAGTAAATAAATTGCAAGTTTTGTCAAGATAGCATGGATTTTTCCTAGTAGTAATCACAAAAATTTACATGTTTCAGAATCATTCAGTTATTATATAACTCAAAAAACGCTGAAACATTGTTTCATATCATAAACGCAAATCTATTAGTATTCTCAATTTCCTTTTTTACGTACATCACATCTCTTTAATTTGCGTATCAAATCCAATTACTCTTTAAAAGCTTTTCAGAATGAATGAAAAAAGGATGGTGTGTAAAAATATCAAGATTTTTGAAACCCCAAAAAAAACCCAATTAAAATGGAAGAACTAAACGTGATTTCAGACAAAAAAACAATTTGGGAAATATAGAGCAACATCAAGAATAGTGAACATATTCAGTCTGATCTTCTAAAAGGTAAAGAAATGTTAAGATATACCAAAATCAAAAGTAATTTCTTGCCAAGCTAAAAAAAAATAGAAAAACATACATTAATCTTATTGGATAAAAACAAACAAGAAAAAGGATATCTTTGTCAATAAATTATTTTTTCTTTCTTTAATAAAATGTTATCTTTTCCTGATTTAATTCCTGTATCCGAACTTCAATTTTATAAAAAACTTGGTTGGAATCCACTAAAACAATATTCAGAGTTCATAAAAGCAACAAAAGGTTTTGTTTTTTTTATATTCATCTTTCTCTTAACTTTTTGGAAATAGATGTCCTCGATTTCAATATTAATACTGGGATTTCCATCTCCGCAAACAAGATGAATTTAGAAAACTTCAAGGCTGAATACCTGATAGGTCTAAATCCCAAACTCTCTTGTTCTATGGGTTATATGGCAAGCACAATAAAAATCCCGTCTCTGGAAACAAGCGATTTCAACTTTAATATTGTAAACTCTGCTAAACCAAATACAACAAATCCAGATCAACTGGAATCATCTCTTATCCTCAAAAATATTAGAAGGCGTATATGGTCACAAAAATCTGATATAAACATCAAACAATTCATTAGCTCTTCAGAATCAATGTAATTGATTTTCTATTACCACTCACACTAATTATCAAATGTCAATAGGTCAAAAATTGAAAATAAGCCTGAATATTTACTTTATGCACAGGCGTATCCGAGCGAGAGGGCGATTACAGGGACAATGATAAAACAATATGGAAAGAACAGTCAAATGAAACTATCATGGATGTCGATAGCAGATGAAAAGAGAACATTTAATGTAGGTCAAGATTTTTCTGTGGTGAAAACTAAAAAATATATAGGTCGTTGGACATTATTCGGTGGTGAGGGATAGGTGGAATACTGATTTCAGTTTTGGGTCAGTTGGGCAAATGTATGGAACTAGTGGAGTATACAACTTTCCAAAAATGAAGAATTCGCCGGGATCAAACTTTTGTTTTGGGTATGAATTGTATTATGGGGGGAAAGAAGGTATTGGTGGATTATCAATAGGGTTGAAAAAACAAGTATTTCCTATTGATTCCAAAACAAAATTTAGTGAGCAAGCGATTCTTCTAAATCCAGTATTGGGACATATTTCAACAAACTATTGCCAACAAATCAATAGAAATTTGGTTGTAGCAACAAAATACAATTACAATTTTTATAGCAGATTGAGTCAATTAGCTTTTGGGTTCGAATTCTTATCACCAGAAAAACGGATTTCAACATCAACTGGAATATTAAATTACATTCTAAAATTCAGTTTCCAAACAATCGAAGATTCACTTGATCAAATTGGTTCCGCAAAATTGGTTTTTGAAAAACAATTTTTGAATTTTGTTGCAAGTGTAGGAATGTCATTTTGTTTTGATCAACAAACATCATCTAATGAAACTGTTTTTGTGGAATCAAGTAATATAGTTTCTAGTCCGAAATCTTCTGTAACTTCTATATCCAGATACGAAAATACAGGACAAATAGGAAACCCAAGTTATGAAAACCCAAACCTTTCCTCTTCAACATTAAATTCGTTTCCAATAAGTCTCCAAAACGATTTAATTTTATCTAAACCACAATTTGGTTCACAAGGTTGGAAACCAACAATTTTCAGTTTTCCAAGACTGGACAAATTTGAAATCAAAATTCAAATGTTTATTTAATTCTAAATCATTTTTATTATATTAAATATGTGTATTAGACAATACAGAACCATCGTTACCATTCTCCTCACTTATATTTCCAGATTCCATTAAATCGTCCACGATTTTATCCAAATCCGCCTGC
>MBFT01000026.1:73434-83601 GCA_003086725.1 Furculomyces boomerangus | reverse complement strand
TTTTTCAAATTGACGTCAATTAAAGTTATATAACAAAAAAAATCAAAATTTTGAAAGAGATTCAAACGACACCGTGTCAAAATATTTCAAATCTATTTATTTTTTTGCTTCAAAAACCACAAAACTAATTAAAACTATAGTTTTAACTTTTTTTTTATGTATAAAACATTTATATTAGATATTGAAAAACTATAAAAACTTTATTAAATAAAATTGTTCAAACATACTAATCAATATTTTCCAAATTTTTTATGAAGCCAATCCTACTTTTATCAACAGATCTTGAATTTTTACCCATAATAGAATACTCTTGCCTGTTATCAGTTTTTACAGGAGCTGTTTTTGGCTCTCTATTATCTAGATTAGATTCTTCTGATACCATCGGAATAATATAGTCAGTTTTGTTCATAGTACTTAATGCACAAGCTTTTAATTTTTCCAGAGTCAAACACTAATAAAATTACAGATAGTTTTTTAAATTCTTTACTCCCATGGTATTTTTAGACGTTAATCTATCCTGACCTTTATATTCATCAAAGTAGTACATATTTTCTTCCTTGTTTAAAACTTTTTGTGCTATCAGTTCATTTGTATTGTCAATAAATATCTGCTTCAATTCTTCCAATGTATTAACATATCTAACGTTTTCAGCTTCATTAAACCATTTAGATAGTGTTCCAAAATGACCATCAAGTCAATTTTTCCGTGACATTCCAAAAAGTAATTCAGAAAGAAGTTTTTTGTTGTATATTTTTGCCGTAAAGTCTTTGATATCCCATAAATATACTCATTAAACCTAAAATGAGTACCAAAATTGCTTTATAGATAGATATTAGAATAGTTTAATAGGTCAACACTATTAATCAACAAAGATAGACAACCTATTGTATATTTTGAATCATGTCCCAATAATTTAGACTTATGTTTATAGTATCTTTGAGTAATTTTTCCATTAGAATTAGTGATCAGACAAAAACATAGGTTAGATATTAACTTTCTGTTATAGAATACACTGTTAGCCTCAACGGGACCACCTCCGATCTAGAAATTTTCTTTGAAATCTGCTATAATGATACATGATTCATCATCCAAACCATTTAGAAGCACCTTGTAGTATACTTTTTGTATATCTGAAAGAAGTAGATGTTTTTTATACTTTTTAATGGCTTTATCTAGATTTCATGCTACTTTAGGATCTTTATTTTGACCAGACAAAAGATATTTTCTAGCCCTATTCCCAGAAACACAGACATTGCACAAGTTTGTACGCTTTTTAGTCTTAATGAATCTGTTTGGACATAGTAAGTAAAATGTACTAAGCCCCAATTTAATGTCTTGATGTTCGTTTATCAACTTGAAATAGATGAATTTTTGTGAATACGATAGATGTCTAATGGTATTATCAAGAGTATTACTATTAGATCTTTTTCTAGGTATTGATGAAGGCACAAAACAATCAATCAGGTAGTTAATAATCAACTCAAAAGCTTCCTAATTAGTTTTAGAATGTAAAGGCGGCATCTGGTGCTGATATCCATCCAAATTGAAGAGCTTCTGTTTAGAAATTTGTTTGAACTATAATATGTACTATTTGAAAAAGTAAATCCTTTGTCTTTAAGTTCTCAAAGTTCATATTCTGCTGATATCAATAAAAGGATGGTTGTTTTCTGTGTACTATTAGCAGGTACACTATCATAAAGTTGTTTTATGTTGTTAATAATACTGTTTAATGTGTTAATGGTCTTGATATTGAAGGTATTAATCAGCCTAGAACCCACTCCCTTCTCTTTATTGCTCTTTGTGACAGTATACTCAAGTATATTAAGTCAGTCATTGTTTTAAGAGAACATTTCAGCGTGTTCAAACAAATATTTTGAGGTTCTAATCTTCTTTGAAGTGCTAAAATTATTGAAGTTGGGTGTTGGATGAGCGTTTCTTTTGTTGATATCCATTATAAACTATAAAACAATCAATATACAATCAAAATTAGTATATTTTTTAAGGTTTTATTTAAATATAATCTATATTTTTATGTATAATGTCTTGAATTAGTGATATCAGCAAAAAAAATTTGCAAAGAAAAATCGACTTTTCAATTTACGAACAATAAAATTTGCCAATTACAATTGAAATTTGGAAAATTAAACTACTACCTCTGTTTGAAAATAAGTGTCATTATTTTTTAAGTTTAAAATTATTGTTAATTTCTTTTCTATTACTTTGAAAATTTTCAAACTGAATATTTGAACAAACATAAACATTCATTGTTAATAAAGATATTGCCTAAAACGTTTGTTTGACCTTAAACTAGACACCAAGTTATTGATTTTTTGTCAATATTGATAAACCAAATTTTTTTTAGAGATAATCCTTCAATTGCATAATTTTTCTGGTTAAAAAAATATAAAGAAATTCATAAAAAAAGCAAATCAAATAAATTGACATCTATATTAACATGAATTTTACAAAGATCAGTATCAGACTCTAGATTTTTTTAAAAAATTTATGATACAATAGATCAATTAAATCTATTTTGTATTTAAACAATTTTATAGTATGTTTATCAGAGAATAAAGAACAATTTAACTTTTCAATGCCATCTTTAAATTTCTGAAACAGCAAACTAAATCTATCAAATGATACAAGAAATGCCATTATTCAGTGTTTAATACCATATAGAAAAGGATACAGACTCAAAATAAGTGCTTTAGATTTGGCATCAGCTCAGTTTAAGGTATCATCTAGAATTATTTCTAGGATATGAAGAATACCAGTAATGTCTTACAAAAATGGATCATTATTTTCAGATGTTTCGTCTATAAAAAAGAGAAGATGAGAAAGAAAGATCAAGGATTGGTCAGAAAATTTGAACAATATTCCCAAACTTCCTTTTAAAAAACGCAGTAGCTTAAGAAGCCTGAGTTTTGCTAGGGAATTCCAAAAACTAAGCTTGGGGCCCTTTTAAAAAAAGGTGATATTAAAAATATTGGGAAATATGTAAAACCATTTTTAACAACCCAAAAAAAAATAGAAAGAATCAAATTTTGTTTAGATATGCTTGATAATAATGGTTATTTTAAAAATATGCATAACTATATACATATAGATAAAAAATGGTTCTACATCATTAAGGAAAAGCAAAAATTTTACTTATTAAAAAAGAAAATCATCCAAAAGAAACATGTAAAAGTAAACCATTCATAAAAAATGTGATATTTTGGCTGCTGTAGCGCGACCCAGATGAAACAAAAAAATGAACTGATTTTTGATGGAAAGATAGGAATATGTCCTTTTGCAAAATCAGAAACCGCTAAAAAAATAGTAAAAATAGAGACAAAGGAACCCTAGAGTTCAAAATATAGAGGTAATAAACAGATCAGAAATAAAAAAATGATTTTAAATAATTTAATTGCAGCAATTATAAATAATTGGCCAGCTCAAAACAGAAAAGAAAAGATATATATCCAGCTTGATAATGGAAAACCTCACTCTTTAATAAGCAATAATAACATAGTTTTTAATAATAAGAATCTGGATTTGTGTTTTGTAAATCAGCCACCAAACTCTCCAGATTTAAACATTTTGGATTTGAGGTTTTTTTAATTCGATTCAACCACTAAAATATAAAAAGAAACTTCAACTATTAGAGAAATTATTTGATAATAAAGAATTCCTATAAAAGTATCAGTGACAAAAGCTTGGATTTTATATTCTTAACACTATAATGTGCTATAAAAAATTCAATATTGGAAAAAGGTGGAAAAAACTATAAATTGAATCATACGGTCAAAGAAAGATTAAGAAAAGAATGTTTCCTTCCTACAAGGGTTAAGTGCAAAAATAAAATTTTATCTTTTGCAAAAATGGCTCTAAATAAATATAAATCCAATGCCACCTTTGTGTTTTTTTTGGATAAATATTTTTATAAATATTCAATAGACCTTCTATAAAAATAAACTTTTATTTATTAGAAATGGGAAAATACTGGAATAATATTGGGGGGATGGCACATATTTCTGACCGGAGGTAGTAATATATACTATATTTTTGACGATATCAGCCATGGATAGTCTACTATCACCCCTGAACCCTTAAAAAAGTCACTATACAAAAAACTTTTTGATCAAAAAATAAATTAAATAATTATTTTTATTTTCACAATATTTTCGTTCAATAAAAACCAGAAAAATCTAATATTAACCGATTTCTTTTTAAAAAGTTTGGAGTGATTTCTGATTAACCAATTTAGTTATTTTTTTGTGGATTAGAAGATTTTTATAGGGAAATAGGCAATAAATAAATTATTTCCAGCAGTTCATGGTATATCTAATATTTCATATATTTACCTTGATTATAGATAGCTTGACTTAAAAATCTTTGGTTTTTTTTCTTGTTCAATTAAATTAATATATTTTAAAAGGCATAATTTAAAACACTATATAAGTCTAAATTTGAGTACATACTAAGCTCCCATTGGTATTATTGCATACCAAAAACACGAAAAACGTGTTTATAGATGATTTGGAATAAGTACGTGTATAAATTATATGTGAAACTAAAAATGAGCTTTATAAATGCCCAATAGAATGTTTTTATTAGTTAACTATGTTTATTTTTTATATTAATTAAACAGACAAAAATCAATCAAAGTTGCATAATCTATTAAATAAACTTTAACCATTTGTAGAAATGTATAAAAAACCTTAATTGTACTTTTTACGTTAAATTAAATTCTATTGAACTAAAAATATTATTTTTTGAAACCTCAAATCTTAGGTCGTGACTTTTATTATATTTTTGGTTAAACTTGTTTTCTTATAAAATTATTAATTAAATTTTAAATAAAAACCATCAATTTTTATAAAACTAGCAATTTGATTAGTTTTGAATGTTTTTCAAAACAAATAAAGCTACTTTTTATTATCTTTTTATAAAATTCAATTCTGTGATAGATCTAATCTATTTATCAGATTTAATTTTTGTTATTAATACAAGTAAAACTTAAATCATAAGCCTTATATAGTTGTATTGTAAAATTTTCAACCTTTAAACCTTATAATTAAACTATTGTAAGTTTTAAGTTTAGAGAAGTAAACTAGATATAAAAATTTAATATTTAATACTCCCTCTGGTCCAAAATAAGTGACAAAAATTTTTCTTTTAAAAATCCCTTTTTATTGGCTAATAAATAAAAGTTTAAGAAAGCTAGTTTTCAAATTGATATTCATTTAAAGATATTTTTGCATTGCTATACTTTCTGGATTACATTTTATGCAAATTGGAAGTTTTCCGTCTTTAATTAATTTTTGTTTTCCCATGTGATTCAAGTTATATTTGTTTCACCCTTTACAATTCATATTGCTTTCCATTGCTTGCTGTAAAGATAGAAAAACTCTATCTAGTTTTTCTGAATCAAGCTCCTTAAAGGCATTTTTGACTGATGCTATTAATTTATCGATATTTAAAGACAAATATTGATTTTGCAAAGACTGGATTGAATTGAAAAACCCCAAGTCAAGAACATTAAAATCTGGGCTATTTGCTGGTTGATTTATCAATTCAATATTCCACCCATTTTTTAATTCTTCATTTACTTTAGTGTCATCTTTACTTGAATGAGGCTTGATGTTATCCTGTTGTATAAACAAAGTTTTAGTTTGATATGAAAAAGTCCATTTTTGTTTTATTGCTGGAATTGTTTTTTCAAACAGCATCTTTTTATACTCCAAACATGTGACGCATTCAATTGTTTTAGTTTCAAGTGTTACCTTTGTTCTATTTTAGCTGTTTCTTTTTGCGGGTTCCTTAGATACAAACAGCCAAATCCCAATCTTTCCATCAAAAGTATATTTTCTATTGTAGTCATACCTTGGTCTAACTACAGCTGCAATAAACATAACTTTTGTTATAAATATTTTACTTTTGCATTTTCTGTAAGGTAAAGGCTCATTTTTCAGCGGGTAATAATTGTTTTTTGCTTTGGTTAAATAAAACCACTTTTTGTCAATGTGAATTTGATTAAACATTCCTTTAAAAGTACTGTCGGTTTCAAAGCTTGATAAACAAAAATTTAGTCTAGCTAGTTTATTTTTTTCAGTCAAAAAAGGTTTTATAGTACTTGAAATTCTTTTTAGTTTTACAGATTTGATGTATCTAATTAAAGATGTTTTTGGTATGCTGCTGTGATGTTCTAAGTTGTGCAGATTTCCCCTTGGGCTTAATGCAATTTTAGATATTTTTTCCAGTTTTTCTGTTCTATCAATCGGTTTTCGTTCAGAATTTTCAGCTTTTTTAGAAGAAACATCTGCAAATAGTTTGCCTTCTTTATTAGAATCTTATATATCCGCCATATTCTGTAAACTGTTTCCTTAGACACAGAAAATTTGATTTTGGCATCATTAATTGCTCCTTTTTTAAGTTTTCCATTTTCCAACTTTGACATCAAAAATTGCAATAAACCATTCCTGTTCAAGTTTAACAAATTAGGTCTTTTAAATTCCTCTGGTTTTTTGTATATAGTTTTTAAAAAAAATTTTCATTGTCTGGCGGTTCAGCGGTGGTGGTTAAAATTTGTTAAAAAAATAAAATTTTTATGATCAAATTTTAAGAAAATTTAAACTTGATATACTTTTTTATTTTTTATTGTAATTTCTGCCTTATGAGGGTTATTTTAATATAAAAAAATTTAAAAAATATTAAAAATCGATGATAATCCAGTATTTTTTTGATTTTTTGTTATGTATTTTGGACCAGAGGGAGTATCAGTTTTAAAAACCATTTTGACTTTTTCATTTTTATTCAAGTTACTTGCTATTTAGCTTAAGTATCTGTAGAATAAAAATATAAAAGAAATATTTATTAGTATTTATTAAAGATTAACCTATCATACATCAAAAAACCTTTTTTTATACAATACCACAAACTGGTTTTTGAAAACTAGCTAAAATTATATAAACAATTTTATAAAATAGTCCAATATACTTTCTTGATAAAACTAAATACTTATTGTATTGAATTATTATACAAACAATTTAAAGTGAAACTATAAAAGCCATTTTAATTGTAGATTAAAATCAATTCAAAACATTGAAACTTTCGTACTTTTTTCTAAATGAGTAGGTTAAAATGAGTTTTGTTAAAGATTTTTCTTGTTTTTTATTGGGAAATTATTCAAAATATCTTTGAAATGATGCCACATTAAACTGATAAAACCCAAAAAAATAATTACTGTCAATTTTAATTATTAAATAAAAAAGATCTACAAATGCTTAATAGCGAATAAAAAAGTAAGATTTTTTTCAATAATCTGAAACAAACTCAAATCTAATCTTTACAAAAAAATTTATTTTTGGAAAATTAAAATGGTTGTTAGTAAATCTTCTCAATTCATTCAGAATTACTCATGTGGTTAAATTTTTTTTGAAAAGAGTCATGTATTTGATAAAGAAAAAGGTTAAGAATTTAAATAGAAGACGAAGGATTTTGTAATGAACCAATAGAAATTAACTATTGGTTCATTCCAATTACTTACCTCAAATCCAATCTGAAACATGATTGGATCCCCTTGGTAGGAAAGGAGAAAGGGTTTGCAACACAAAAGCTTTTTCTTAGTTTATTATTTTTTATAAATAGCTTGACATTCCCATCTGGAATGTCAAGCTTTTCAATTATTTTATCTCCTAGTCCTTTTTCCCCAATAAATCATACCAGCCCCTACAGATTTCTTATATATTGTTTTATGATTTTGGGACAGAGCTCTTCATCCGAGTCCCACCCCCAATCTCCAGCCCGCCCGCCCATTGCGGGTTTTGGGCGGGGGCTGGGTTTCAAAAAAAAATTGATGGGGGTCGGGCGGGGGTTGGGTTTCACTTTCAATAAATTGGCCTATTTACGTTTTATGAAGCAAAATTTTTAATAAAATTATTTTTTCTAGCCAATAAAGGGAACTATTTTTATATATTTACAAGATGAAGCCAATAAAAAAGTTGCAAAAACCAAACAAGTGAATATTTTATATAATCCTTAGAATATCATTGGATAAACTTGCACATAGTTTTCAGGGGTAAACTCGCATCCATAAAACTGTAAAAACATTTTGAAAGCTTTCAATTCCTATTTTGCAGCAAAATTCCCTTTAATTTTTTAACTATCATCCCTCTATTTTAAAACAAATTTTAATAATCCAATCCTTTTTTATCTCAATTTACTCGTCTCAACATGCAAATCTCGACAAAACTGAACTTGGAAAATCAATATTGGAAACGTTAGTTTAAAATGGATTTTAAATACAAAATACTAGGTAATTGTTATCCAAAAAAATATCTTTTTTGTTTATTAGAAAATGTATAATTTATTTATTGAAATCTATAGAATATTCTTGATGTTCAAATATCTCCCTGATTTATACAAGTATAATCCAGAGACTTATCTGCTGTATTTAAACTGGTAAGTAATTGATTTAAAATTATATACTATTTAAAAAATCTCTATTACCATAATGATTTTTTACTTTTAGTTAACAGTTTTTGGTTTTATAAACCAGTTGATTACCCTTGGGATTTCAAAAATACTCAGATTTGTAATTTAGAAACCCTTAGATTATTGGTAAGATATATTATATTAGTAGACAGATTAGTAAAATTTAACCAAATTTTTATTTAATATAGGTGAATTGATTTGTTTTTTTTGAATCGTAGCTACCAATTTGAACGTAGAAAAAGAATATCATTGACTGTTGCTGGATCAAGACAAGTTCTCTTGTCAGTGATAGTATTTCCAGCATCGGAAAAGTTGTTTTCGCTTTTTGAGCTTGAAGCTGGAAGACAAAGAACAGTTCTGGCTACTCTTGACATCATTGAAAATTTTGTGCTGTTGGACTTCCATCAATGTAATAAATCGGCATTGTTGTCTTTTTCTGACCTTAAAAATTTTATATTTATAAAGTCAAATAGCTCGGATTCAACTTTAGCACTTATATTGATACTGATTCTTTTGAGGGTCGAACTTTCTGTGCTGCTGTCGTCGGAGTCTTCTGAATCTGATCCTAGCATCAATTCCATATTGTGGGTATGTTTGGCTTTTTTGTTAACTTGTGAATCACTTCGGTTTTTGCTAGCAGTTTCTGGGGCAAAAAAATGATTCCTCATCATATTTTTAAGCTTTTCCTTTGCCTTTTCTAAAAGATCCTGGGAAATTCCGAGTTTGGCTTGCTTTTTTCTTTGGCAAGGGTCAAGAAGCGAAGCAACCACATGAAGTACATCAAATTCCCATTTGTCGTATATTTGCAAAAGAAGCAAAGATTTTAAATCTTGCAAGGACTTAGATTCATTGTTCTGAGTATCATCATTTTGGTTTTACATAGTGCAGTTAGTAATGCATTTATATCTCCAAAAACAAACCAAATGTAGTGATGGTTTCTTATAAATTTCCAGTGCCAGAGTTGCTTTTTGAAAAGTACCCAGGAATGATATCAATTTTTTCAACAAAGCTCGATTGATAAAACTAATATACTGAAACTTATCCTTTTCCTAAAGAAGAATAACTAGATTATCAAAACTATCTTCAATAGAAATCAGCATTCTTAATAACAAGTTCCATCTCGTTTGATTTTCTTGTTTAAGAGTAAGTTTTAGTTTATCTTGATAGCCACTTTGTTTTACCATAGTAACAAGAGATTTGCAATTGTCTATTAGGTCACAAATTTTGTCAATCTGTACACTGTATCTGTAGAATGGTAAAGATTTGGTTCCATCTTTTGTTGTTGTTGTTTTATTCAAAACATGAGTTATAATTGTAGATATTTTGTAATCACTGCAAGATACTCTACAATAAACGCTCCCAACTCCATCAGATGCTTACATATTTGAACCACTGTCAGTCACTAGGAGACATTTTTTGGGATCACCACAACTAAACTCGCTTAGTGTTTGAGTAAAGCTAATCAAAATATTGATTGCTGTATGAGTTTCATGCTCTAACTTTTTTACTGCCATGGTTTTGGCTTGCAAGACAAAGCTTTGATCTATCCAATGGACTGTAATTGACATGTAGGATACTTTTCTGTAGTCATCTGTCCACATATCGGTTGTAAATCCCACGCCAATCTGACCAAGGAAGTGTTTCTTTAACACCTCGGCCAATTCAATCAGCTTTATTTGAGCAATTTTT
>MBFT01000026.1:55400-73031 GCA_003086725.1 Furculomyces boomerangus | reverse complement strand
AATTTTAGATTTATGAGACACGGCAACATCTATAATTTTTTGGATAGCTCTTTTAAATCCAGATCCAGCTATCATATCAAAAAATTTTAAATCAGTGCAACACATTCTAGATAGAGCTTCTGTCATTGAAAGTTTATCAGAAATTTTGGTTTTTTTTGTTTGATACCCAAAAAATCCTAAAATAGGTGTTTGGATGCTGCTAGTAGTCTTTGGGCAAGTATGCCTTTTGAGAGTTGAAGTGTCATTCATATTTTTGTGCAGATATACACGGTGGCATGTAAAGCATGCTACATATGTGTATTCTTTCTCGCTATAAACTGTGGAAAGGGGTTTACTGCTTTTAGAAATGCTACCAAATTTTTTCCACACATTTGATAACAAATGAACTGTATTTAAAATGTAAGTATTATCATTAGGATTATCTAAAGATATATTCATTGCATACATATTAGGAATACCTATACTTGCAAAATCAACTGTTTCAATTTGAGTATCAGTATTTGTGCTAAATGTGTTTGAATCACTATCTGAAAAATTATAAGAGTTTGACATAATGAAAAAAAGGACGTCAATAGAATGAAATGGTCTTTGAAGCTATTAGGATAAAAGAGTTGAATAAGAATCTTTCTTGAAATGTGAATATGAGATGTTGGATTCGATTTATACAAACATATTTTATATATAAACACTTGGGCCAGTCATCTACAGATAGGTGTTTGCTGGTTTTGCGATTATAGAAATATGTATTTATAAATAAACATCACACACCAATAACAATAATTTTTACAATATGAAAACAATTAATAGTAATTTTTACTTTTTTCAAAAATAAAAAAATGTTTGTTTAAAGCTAAAGATTGAAAGTCGTTCTTTTGGAGTATTTGGTTTTCCATCATAGAACTGTATTTTTTACAATTGGTTTTTTGTTTTGAGTTTTTCTGGACAGTCAGGTTGATTGTACCAAGCAGCTTTTGTGAAAGGTTCGAGTTTGTTAAGTTCTCCAAATACCCTGTTTATCGTTGGGTAGTTTTTTGTTTCAACGTCATATCTTTGTGCTGCATGGTACATTGGGTACAAATACAAATCAGCAGCAGTCACACTGTCTCCAACAGAATACTTTCCAGCTGTTTTAGCAACAACTTTTTCAAGAGAGTCAAACCCATTAGAAATAACTGTTCTTGCTCTTTCAGCCCTTTTCTCAAGAGGAAATAGTGCAAGCTGAGGTGGGTTTTGTAATGGTTGGATTCCACATGCAATCATGTTCATAATTCTGCGAACGTTTGCACGGTCTGCGGGAAGTTTGGGAAGTAGTGGGTTCTGTGGCCTAGTTTCCTCAAGATATTCTATAATTGCTGTTGATTCTGCAATATCAATGTTATCAATAGAAAGCATTGGAATCGAATGGTTGGGATTCTTTGCTATGTACTCTTTGTCGTTTTGTTCATTTTTCAGCAAATTGATAAAAAAAGGTGTATACTCGATCTGTTTCCAGTTTAAAGCTATCCTTACACGAGCTGAGCATGTAGACCTAAAATATGTGTACAAGATTGGAATTTCAGACATTCTCAAGATTTTGAAGAGAAAAGAGACAAAGATATTGTGTTTCAATTATCTCGCAAAACTACCAATAAAAAGCAATCGCAGAATTGTTTTAAACAACAGTTAGTTGAATCGCTTTTTATCCACTTTAAAATGGGCTTTTGTGTAATTGCATCTAGAAACTTAAAAGATTTCAAACCCTTCTATAATCCTATCAAAAAATACTCTGATCTGTCAAAGAATGGACCAGTGCTACAAGATGTAATCAAAATACATTTGGGATTTAATCTACAACTTATTTTTAGTTTATTTTTAGGGCTGAAGTTTTAGATTTATATAGAAAATACTGCAAATTGTTCAAAGGTACCTTTTATTATTTTACAAGGTTTTAATAGTGTTTCATTTTTAGATTATCCTCACAAAGATATAAAAAAGGAATCTATGATTTGGATAAGATCTGATTTTGAGGCACTTCGAAATAAAGATAGAGTAATCCTTTTCACTTCATATCTCTATTTTGCACAAATTCATTTGAAAAACTTTTTTTAGGAACTTCAAAAATCGCTATTACAGGGCTTGAAACAAAATTATAGAAACTGGAAAAATAATGTAAAGCTTTGATATCCTTTCAGGTCAAACTTTTTTCAAATGAAGCATAATTGAACCATTTATTTTTCCTTAAAATCCATAGATATCAAAGCTACCCATAAAAACTAAAGTATGTGTTTTTCTTCGAGATTTTGTTGTACTTTGGCTACGAGAATTGAGATATTTGTTCACGGAAATAAAATTGTTCTCTTTTATTTGGTGAATTGATTTTGAACATTTGATCTATTAAACTCTACTAATACAAAAAGACAATCACTTGTAAGTTGATATGTTGTGGCGCTTCAAATAAACAGTACTCCTTGAGGGCATGACAGTTATCAATTGTCTGTATCCAGGATGTCTAGGTTGAGATCCATCGATCTCGCTGAAAATGTAGTATTTTCTGATAATCAAAGCAATAATTAATTTCATTTGGTATGAAGCATATTTTATCGCAGGACATATTCGACTATTAGAAAGTACAATAATTCACTTGTTAAAATTCTTGGAAAAAACAAAAAAGTGGTGCTGGTTTTATCAAGTTGAAATGTTTAGACTTACCTTCCAATACCCCATACAGGAAGAAGAGGAACAATATCCTATTAAAACCCAATATATTTAGAGTTGAATCCTGTGGAAAAAAAGTTTTATTAATAAAAGTATAGTATCTTACACCGAGTTTGCGGTCTAACATAATGTTCCTTTCAGGTATGTATAACTTTGATTGATCACCATATTTTTTAATATCTCTTACAGATGAAAAAACATTGAGAGAAACAGAAGAATCATTTGGTACTGTGAATCCATTTGAAGTAGTGTATTCAACTGAAGCTTTTCTACCAACTGAACCTAAATTATAATAATAGATACATTAAAAATAAATAACGTCAAAAGAATGTTATCTTTTAGCAAATGTTTTCAAAAAAACAAAAAAGTTAAACGGTTCTCTTACATATAGGTGCAGAAAAATATACCGACTCTGTGCAAACTGCATCAAGGTAAACCATTTCGTCTAGAGTTTTAGTTGTGATTTTTTCTCCATGTTTTTGAATGATTTTGTTTTGTTCAAGTACAAGCTTAACAAGTGTTTTAGGTTTGACAGATATGTCAACCAGAATATTTTCGAGTCGCGAGGTAGAAATAATTGACATATTTTTAAATTGTTGAATCAAAACTGAGGTTATGAACTTATAATCTTCTACTTGGAACATTTCTGGTGAATCAAGTACAGCTTGTATCCCATCCTTAAAGAGCATAAAATATTTTAGTAATAAAATAATTGGAAAGATATCCAAAGGTTATGTTCTAAAAAGGGTATTGGTGTAGATACATACTGGTTGTTTATGTTGTGATTTTGAACTAATCCTTTTTTTAATTTCAAGCTGGACATATTCCCTTACTGTTTTCAGATACTTTCTAAACTTCAAATTATACACGTAATCCCTATTTGAGTGCCAAACATTTTTCTCGTTAAAGTTTTGAATCAGGTTATACAAAAATAAAATAAAAAAAGATTTCTTTACTTCATGTAATAAGAAATTGTATATTTAGATTGAACAGGGCCTATCGGAGATTTTGTATATTCTCCCAACGCAATTCTTAGCTCAGAACTAGAGTAATAGCCCTAGAAAAATATCGGTTAGTTATTAGTCGATTACAGTTTATCTGTTCATACCTTTCCAAACGCACGAATTTGAGCTAGAAAAATTTGAGAATGGTTAGATATACCAGAAAATAATTAAAATATAAATTTTGGAATTACATACCATTCTGTGTCAAAAGAAAGGCAAAAAAGTCAGAAGCATTGGAGATTTTCATTATGCCTAAGTTTTAAGGAGTTTTGATTTATCAGTACAAAAATTCAAACTCATTTATAAAGCTTTTCTACTAGTATTTGAAGCAATTACCTCCATACTCTCTAATTCCATATTTGTCCAGGTATAAGGAAATACTACGATTAAAGATCTCATGCTCTTCAATGATCACTTCATCAAGATACTCATTTATTCTCGAGTAAACTTGGCGCTCAGCTCCCAAAAACTTTTGAGGAGAGGATATGTTATTTGTATTACTTCTGAGTAACTATAAAATATCAAATGGTAAGGATTTTAGAGTTTTAATTGCCTCGGAATTGAAAGGCTAAACTGGTATGAATCTAAAGTCTTTTAAGAAATTAGTATAGAAAAAAACTTTTATTACTGGGACTTTGTCTCTATAAACGCTGAAGTCCAAAAGCGACATTGAAACATATTCTTTAATAAATGGACTTCCAAACAAGATCTTTTTATCCATAACATCAATTTCATTTAGATGACCAGCCTGTTCGAACATATAGATTAAAGCATGCTTTTACAAGATCAAAGTGATTCAAATTAGTTCATAAACATGAAATACCTTTTCAAGACTTTCATTTATTTTTACGCTACTGTAATCCTTCCTATTATTGAAGCTATCGAGCGTTGTAGGGTAAATTTTCTAAGAGAAAGTAATAGTTTTTATGGCTGTTTTGATGAGGAAATTTTAAAGTATTAAAATACCTTTTTGTATGGAGGAATCGCATTTTTTATAACCAGTTTCTTTGTGTAATTCAAAAAAAGATTGTAACTTTTGAGTGCGAATTTGGTTGTTGTGTATAGTAGAATAAAGTATATTAGAATATTGAGATTTGAATTTATCATTTTACAACTAGTTGGAAAGAAAAACAAAACTAAAGGAAACGTAAAGTAAAGAATAAACCAATTAAACAATAAGAATGATTATTAATAAGTACAAATTGCCAAGAATTAATCAAGAAATGGCTGGCCAATAGTTTTAGGCGATTAAAAATCTACCAGAACTTTTCCAATCAGCAAGATTTAGCTAATATGATTCGTGGAAATTATCTAGAAAAGGTTGAGTTACTTTTTTATCTCTCTTTGATTTTTTTATACCTTTAGTTTATGAACAATATTCCCTGCTTCATTACTTGCAGCACAATAGTAAGGGAATGTCAAACTTTAAAACGGTTGCCCAAAATGCTCTGAAAGCAATTCGAGAACTTATTCCCGATCCTTCAAAGACCAGGCCTCTAGCACGCTTTGCTGTAGAAAATGCTAAATCTTCTGCCTCTTTGAAAAACACCATCAAATCCGAAAGTAGCGTTCTAAACAATGATCAATCTCCTTTACAAATTGATCCTACAAAACATGTCCCCGTTAACATCCTTATTCAGCAAAAAAACAATTCCGAATCAAAAATCCAGTTTCAGGCTCAAAATCAACAATCAATTAATGCTGCTGTACTAAATTCCTCTTTATCCGAGCCAAGATTTAACTCTGATATACAAAGCATTGACGGGGCGCTACAAGTTCCCAACCTAACAACCAACCAAAAGGAACAAGTTATGAAATGGCTTAGAGATCCAATTGTTGCAAGTACTATATCGATTAATGATGTCGATTCGAAGAATTACGATGGAATTAAGAGTTATGAATTTGCGATTAAAGAGGCAATATCTCTTGTGAATTCTGATTTGGAAAAAATCGACCCACTTTCACTTGTTGGCGCAGAGTTAAGTAGTTTGACAGACAACATATCTAGAATGTTGGAATCAGGAAACCCTGCTTTGAGCAAAGTAGCTCAATACTATTTCCAATCCTCTGGGAAACAAATTCGACCATTAGTGGTTCTGTTGATGTCACAAACTGTGAATGGATTGGTACAAAGCGAGGCATACAAATCAGCACTTTTAAGAGACTACACAATAATAGACAAGAGCGTTCCACAAGATTTGGTTGGTGATAGCGAGAGCGTGATACGTGACAATTTGATACGTAAGGCGTTAAGTGAATCCTTAAACAAGAGCTTGTATACACCAACTTTCAGTAACCAGGGTCAAGTGATTCTTCCAACACAAAGACGACTAGCAGAAATTACTGAGCTTATTCATACGGCCAGTTTGGTTCATGATGATATTATTGATAACTCACCATCAAGAAGGGGGTTGCCTTCTACGCACCAAGTTTTTGGGAACAAAATTGCAGTTTTAGCGGGTGATTTTCTTTTGGCAAGGGCATCGGTTTCTTTGGCTAGGTTGCGCAACCCCGAAGTTGTTGAATTACTAGCCACAGTAATAATGGATCTTGTTGAAGGTGAATTCAAACAACTAAAAAATGTAAATGGTAATAATCAAGAAACACCAAAAGACACTCAAGCTAATTATCCCAATGAAGATATCTTTTCTTATTACCTTCAAAAAACATACTTGAAAACATCCAGTCTCTTTGCAAAAAGTATTCGTGCCGCATCTATCCTTGGTGGCGCCCCTACAGAATATGTTGAACTGTCTTATATTTTTGGAAGAAACCTTGGAACTGCATTCCAAGTAAGTATCACTTTGTTTAACTCTTTTTTTTCCTTTCACAAAAACAACTCTTATTTTTTTTCTAGCTTGTAGACGATTTGTTGGATTTTACTGCCACACAAACACAAACAGGAAAACCAGTAGGCGCCGACCTTGACTTGGGTATTGCAACAGCACCTGTCTTGTACGCCTGGCAGGAATATCCGGAATTGGGTGAACTGATCAAGAGACGATTTTCTGAACAGGGGGATGCTCAACTTACATGGAAACTGGTGCATCAGAGCAGTGGTATTCAGAAAACACGCAAGTTGGTTATGGAGTACGCTGAGAGGGCTATGGCAGCTCTCAGTCTTTTCCCACCAAATGCTTCGAGACAGGCTTTGCTTCAACTAGCTCACAGTTTAGTTTATAGAAAAATGTAATTGTAGAGCAAAAGAACAAAAAGAAAAAGTTTTATAATACCACTAGATTTTTATTTCAAAAACTCATTAATTTCATAATTATAACAAAACCTTAACTCTCTTTAGAGGGAATTTACTTCGAATGTAGTTCTTAATAGGTCCTATGATCACTACCGATTCCCATAAGATTATTACTATTATATTGGCATAGCAAATCAGTAGCAATGGAAGTCGCTGGTTTTTGGGGAATACATTGTGTCCAAGAGGCATATTATAATCTGCTATACTGTATGATGGCTCAGGATATCCAAGAGATACGAGTTTGGACTTTGTTCCACAGTTGAATCTCATCTTACATCCAAGCCAGTTTGGATCTGCCATCAACATATACGACAAAATAGAAACAAAAGAAACTGAGAAAATCACCAATAAATAATTTCTATACCAACGGCGACGGAAAATATAACCAAAGTTCACAATGAATGCAGATGTAACAAGTTGCATGAGTCCAATAAATGCAATGATTTCAGTTTCATAATTGTCTCCCAACAACCACCATTTAGAGATATCAACCAAATTTGCTTCGAATTCATTACATCTGAACCAACTTTTAGAATATAACCAGAAAAATCCTCCCATTAAGAACAAAAAGTTAATGAAAACAATTCCAATCGATCCAAGTAAAATTTGTGGCCCTAGAATACGTGAAGTTGGTCTATGTAAAGATAGTTTTTTGGCTGGACCATTAAAAGATACTGTAAATGACATTCCAACAGCAATAAACGCATCAACCATAATCCATACGTTTTGGCTCAATCCCACTGAAAAATAAAATGTGAATATCTTAATCAATGTCACTGACTGTCCAAACAATATAAGAAATCTGTATCCAGCCAACGATGTAGCCATTGCCGCACGACCCTGGACAATCAGCTCAACACATGACATTATTGACCGAGTTTTCGAAGAAAATGGTGAAACAATAGATGCCTCGGCATCAGAAAGTGCCAAACCTGCATGTGCTACTCTCAATGCACCACAATCATTTCCTCCATCACCACACATAGCAGTAACACAAAACTTCATAACTGATTTCACACAATCAACTTTGTCTTGAGGAAGCATCCTAGCGAAAACACGAGTATTCAAAATGTATTTGTCCAATTGTCCTGTTTCCTTGAAATATCCAAATGCTTTTCCTGTCATTGCCAATTCCCATCTTTTTGAGGCTAGATTTGTACCGTTACCATTTTCAAAACCTCCTTCAAGTTTTTTACTCGCAAACAACTGATTCCATGATATCACAATATCTTCCACGAATTCATCTGAGACTACTTGGTCATTATCAATATCAGTCCAAAACAAATTTCCATTACTATCCAAGTCTGCAAGTACCATTCCATCACCTCGTGGAGCCATTTCACATTTCCTTGCAATGAAAATTCCTGTAAGTGCTGTATCACCAGTAATCATTATAGTTCTTATATCACCCTTTTTTAGTAGCGCAATAGCTTCAGTAGAATCGTCCTTCAACATGTTTTTGAAAACTACCAAACCAATAAATGTACATCCATGTTCAAGTTCATCTCGGGTATAACCTTTGATTTCCTCGATGTCTACATTTTCCAATTCACGATGACCCATAGCTAGTACATACCCACCTTCTCTAGCCAAAGCATTACATTTTTCATTGTAATCCTCTGGAATTGAGTGAGATTTGAAATGGCTAGCTAAACGTTCAAAAGATCCCTTAACAAATACATGTACTTTACCTGTTTTGTTATCACGGACAGCAACAGACATTGATGCTCTTGCATGCAAAAACTCAAATCTTTTAACGATGTCATATTGAGATGTATTGTCCAAAGAGCTTATTGTATCGAGAGCACCAGTATTTGGTTGGTCTAATATCGACCATTTAGATGCCTTGAACATTTCTATATCTACAGGATTTCCAATAAGACGTCCATCGCTGATTCTGGTGGTAGTGTGGCATGTTGCAATTCCGATTTGTATTAATGAAGGTAAGTCGGTAAAGGATTCTTTGAATTGGTCAAAGTATAAACCTTTGTTTGAAATGGTACTGGAGCTTTCTTCTGAATTTAGTTGTTGTGTTAATTGATTATTATTAAAAGTTTCTTGAGGACAAAGACTACCATAATACTCCAAGTTGTCTCTAGTAAGAGTTCCAGTTTTATCGAAACAAAAAACTTGAACCTTTCCTGCCATCATAATTCTTGAAAGATCAATGCAGTTTATATGTTTTTTCTTGAGACGACTAGCTGCAACTGATTGGCCAACAACGAGAGCTGCAGGAAGTAGAGGATTAATGAGCTGGGATACACTAAACATTCCATAGTACCAAGCACTGGTGGTGCTTGCGCGAAGGAACCATAAACCAAGACCAAATGCAAAAATGGCATACAAAGCAAGAAATACAAAAACGATTCGAAGTTGTTCATTGAAGATGAAAGAAACTGGAACGGGGAAGAGGATTTTTTGGACTAGTTTTCCACGATCAGTTTGAGTTCCTGTGGAAATACAAAGAGCTACGGGTTGATTAAATTCTTCTTCATCACCTGATATAACCATAGTTTGAGTGACATTAGTACCGGCAAAAAGAAAGTTTGATTTTGAACTTGACCCAGCAAAAAGATTATTGTCATCAGGAAGCGGAAACTTTCTTATTGGCAAAGGTTCACCAGTAAGTGAAGATTCATCAATAACTGCATTTCCTCCAAGAATAACAGAATCACAAGGAATGGTCTTACATGAATCAATTCTATAAATATCTCCAGAAACTATATGTTTTGTACTGATATCAACCCATTGTCCATCTCGCAAAACTTTAATAAAATCTTCACTTTCGGCCATTTTTTTTACATCAAGATCGGAATTTCTTTTGACGTAGACTTTTACTACAGCCGAAATTATAACAATGGATGTATCAATCACACCAATAATCCAGTAGCTGAGGTAGTAGAATAGCCACAAAATTAATCCTTGATAGAGATAAAAGATGTTTGTGAATTCTTTGCCAATAGAAATGAGTATGTTTGGAATATAAACTTCAATAAAGTTGGGGCCAACAAGTTCAAGACGTATCTGAGCCTCGTTGCTAGACAAGCCAACAATGTTGCGTCTGATGATTTCGTTGGTTTCACCCAAATTGAAGATAAATGGTTCAAAGACGAGAGTTTGTTCGTTGAGAACGTATCTGGTGCATTGGTATTGGAAGTATTTGTTGTTCATTTGGGTTAGAAGAACAGGTATTGTGGTAACTTCAGAATCAAGACCAAACAGGGATTTGAAGTTTTCTTCAGCTCGTTTAATGTGTTTGAAGAAGTAAGAATTTTCTTGATCGCTAGTCAAAACGAGGGTTTCGTACTTGTATTCTATCTGGACGTATTTTGCTTCTGAAGGCAATGTTTCTATTCTAAAATAGTTTCGGATCCTATTCATGAATACTCTAACGGTAAAAACCCAGGCGGTGGTGAAACACCAAATATAAACAAAAGTTCTATTTAGCAAGCCAAAGTCTCCAAAAGCGAGATGACCAAAAGAGCCGATAACACCATAATAGTCTAAAACCATGACAACTAGATAAGCAAACCAGCCAAGAGTACAAACCAAGATGGAGTAAAAGCCCACATTTCCAAAGAAAGAGTGGTTATATCCGCGAATGTTGAGTTTTGTTTCAAGATCAGGGTTGTTGGTAGGGTTTTGAGTGGCAATGAGGTTTAGTTTCTGTTTTGGAGAGTCGTTGACAACGGGATTTTGTTGGTTAGAAGAGGGACTGTAATTTTCAACTTCAGGTTTGCTTTCTGAGCCGTTAAATGGGGTGCTGATGTTGCTTGAATCATTAGAAATGTTTTTTTCAAAAAGAGCATTCATTCTCATTTTTCTAACATTTGATTCAGATACGTTTTTGTAAATCCACCAGACGATCATAAGGAAAAGTTCAAACCCTAAAATAGAAAAAGTTCCAACCCACATGGGTTCCTTGTAAGAGTATGTGGCCATGGGTTGTGTAGGACAAAATTTTCCAGTCCAAAACTTTGTGTTTGAAGGGGTTGATTCCCAAGAGCCCCAAATACCGACGTTTTGACCTACATCAAACTTATCTTCGCAAGCAGTGAGAATTTGGGTGTTGCTATTTTTGTCGTAGGAGACAGAAATGTTGCTAAATGTCATGCAAGGGAAAAGAGACAAAGAAAACTCTGGGGGAAGGCGGTATCCACAAGTACATGGATTCACGGCTAAGGGGTCGCATTTCTGGGAGCAGGAGCCGTCGAGACAAAGAGAAGTTCCAGAGGGACAAGAGGAATTGCCGAAGTTCTTCGGGCAGTTCTGGTAGTCAGAGACACAAAGTGGGGGGCATAAGTTTCCGGTTTGTTGGACAAGAGGACAAAGTTGGCCATCAGCTTGCTTTACATTGACTGGTAAAAGATAGGGTTAGAATGGGATATTAGGGAAAGAAATACCTTTGTTGAAAACGGGTTCAGAAAGACAAGTTTGAAAAAGAAGGGCGAAAACAGAAATAGGGAACAAAGCCCTGGAAGAAAGTAAGATTCTTGGGAACATCGAGAGGTAATTAGAAAAGAGGGAAAAGCTCTCATTAAATACAGATCACCAAACCTTCCATTGGCTAACAACCGTCTAAAAGTCTGTTTTCAAGAATAGAGTTCCGAAAGAAGAAAACACATCACTAATCTATAAAATAAAACACCACCGATTCGTTCCAATTAACGTATCAGTTCTGCTGTACACAAACCCTATTCGCGTTCGTTGCTTTTTAAACAAGCCAACCATATTCAAGCATTTTTGAGAAAAGTAAACTTGCACAAGCTGTCTTTATTCTATGGAACAGAAAACACAGCAAATCAAAAACCTTTCGTTCGGAAAATAGAAACCGGTCCAATAGTATACTTCCATCAAATAAGAAAAGAACATTAGAAACCAAATTTTCCATTCAAAGTCTAACTTTGTAAAAACAGAATTTGAAGTTCCCAATAATTTTTTTAGCACACACACGTGCAAACTTTATTCAAGAAATACAAAAAACTAGTGAATATACTTCTTTCTAGAGTGACTCATTGGCTTTTGGCCACTCGTCTGCTCAGTATGTCCACTCTGCTTCGACGCAAGTTTTTCATAGTCCAACGATGAGTTGTCTGGTATGCAATCAAAGCCACAAGCAAGTTCCTCGTAGGGGTGATCCTCGATGTGCGATGAGAGGTTGCCGCGAGGTTTCGTTTTTAGTCCTTTAGGATGACTTCTGCCCATTTTGTTTTACAGTAGTGATAGTTTTCGATAATTTTAATTTTACAAATTTGATTTTTTACAAGTTAGAGCATCCTAAGAGCAAACTTCCAACTATTTATATCTTGAAATGTTTGCCATATTATATTTAAATCATCTAAAAACATTTATGCTCAATTCGATCTCAAATGGCATTTACTCTATTTATTTACCACTTGTTTGCTGATTTATCGCTCATCATTATTTTTTTTATCTGGTAAATAAAACGACTCGCACATTAAACTCCCGCCCAACAAACTACCTTTTATTTGCCCCAATGTTTGTTACCTAAACCTACAAGCAAATCTCCAGGAACCATTTTCCAATCACTTGTATCCGTTTTATTTACTCATCCCAACAAACAAAAACTTCATTTACCCTTATAATCCGAAAAGGATCATTTTGGCACAGTTTTTTTTTCTTGAAACAAACACACCCATTTTTCACTTCCAATAGCTATAATGTTTATGAGTGAAAATAACAATACTGTGATTATTGTTGGCTCAAATAAATATTTAGTTTATTTTGAAATTCAAAATCACTAGAAAAGATTTTGGGATAAGGGTCAAATCTTCTTACAAATCATAATGTTGTATAAATCCACATTTTAAAAAAAGAGTACTACATAAGCAACTACAAATAAAAGCTCTATTGAGAAAACATCTAAAAAAAATACAAAAAATTTACAAAACATACTAAAGTATATTCGCTAAAATGAATGAACTTGTATCAATTTCATTCACAAACTTTTTAAACAACCCAACACAGTATCCCATATCATAACTTGATCCATCAAATATATCCTCGTTTGATGTTAAAGAATCAAGATTATGAACAAAGTTAAGTGGTATTGGATGTGGCTCGCTCAAATCTTCATTGAACCTCTCACATCGCATAAATTTAATACAAAGCTCACTCATATCCCTCTCCTTTTTCCCTTTAGCTTCACTAAATTCATTACCACTGGACTTGCGATACGTACGCATTCCACATTTCTGGCATTTTATTAGATGACCCGAGAGTTTGCCACATCTATATGACAATACATTCATAAGTTCCAATGCTTTGTACATATCTCGTATTATAAACCCTGTGTTTTCACGTAAAAAGTTGTAGTCTGGTGCACTAATCCTCGACAAATTCAAAAACCTTGGCTCACCAAAGTTCCTAGAATTTATGACTCCTAGATCGAATATTACATCAATCTCATTTTTCATTGTTTTGTTCTCAGATTTGAATAACACTTGTTCTAATACCCTTTTCGAATCTCCAGATAGACAAACAACATCTCTCATATCAATATTATAGACATTTTGTGACTTGTTTTGAAACATCAACATATTTTCATTTTCCAACTGCTTTTCTCTCTTTTCTATAATATCGAGATCTTTACTGTTCTTGCGTTTCTCTAAATCTAAACCAATTTCACTTTTCTCCAAATTCATCTTTTTAAGTCTCTCTTGTTCTTTCATCTTTTCATATCCTTTCTTTGATGTCATTAATCTTGTTTCTGGTTTTCTCCCTCCTTGGTTATACATACTAAACTCTAACATGTCCGATTTATCAAACTTATTACTCTCTAATTTCCTCACAATATGCTCTGGAAGTTCATCCTCCATCTCCAAAAACATTTTTTGCTCAAAGGGTCCACCATGGTATGGCTTTTTAATATTCAAAGAAAAGCTATCGTCAAATGAATTTTCTTCATATCTTGTTGAGTTTTCAGTTTCACTTTTCAATGAATCATTAAAGCTAATGCTAGAATCAATCTTGTTCTTTTGGTTTCCCATCTTTAATTGATTATCCTTTTCATGACGGTTATTTTCTTCCGAATAAGATACATCACCAAAGCGTTTTTGTGTATTTGGTAGAGATTTTGATTTTTTATCCTCAATATATTTGTGCCCCTCTGTTATACCAAACTTGTCACCTTTGCTCATAGTTGCACTAGTTGGCTTATAACTCAAAACACTTGACATACGACTGTAGTAATGACTCTCATCCCCAACATCATGTTTCTTACTACTGATATCTTTTATATCACCAAGCTGCTTACTTTTATCCCGATCTTGGAATAATGCAAGTGTCATTGATTTAGATCGGCGTCTACCAAAATCATCTTCAGATGATTTTAGAATAGAATTCTTATAACGATTTTCAGAGTGAAGTGATATTGGGCAAGTGGTTGGATAAGTTCTTTCCATTATGTCTTTACGTATCAAAGTTATATTTAGATCGTCTGATTTTTTAGTGGTATCGATCGAAAACGGAATTTTCGATCCCATTTTTGATTTTGTTGACTTGGTAGCAAAATCTTGTTTGGTTTGATTATCATTATCCAAAAAGTCTAGTTTCGAATTTTTAGGTGAAAGCTTACTGATTCTTGATACTTGGAGATCATTAGATATTCTCGCAATTGGTTTACGTCCTGAATAATTTTCTCCAACCGTAACTGATCGGGTTACTTTTTTACCTTTACTTTTAAATTCTTCAGTTTTTGGTTCAATGAAATCTCTATTTTTCAGAGGGGAGAGTTTTTTTCCTGTTTCTATAAGAGATTCTTTTGGAGGCGAGGCACCACCAATAGGAATATTATTATCTTGGGCGGAAAGAATAATAGCAGGTTTGGTTTTTTGTTTGTGTAAATTTCCTGAAATTTTTTCAGCTATTCTTTTTACTTCTATTGCCTTTGCTAAATCTTTTTCATATGCCATTCTATCACGAAGTGCTGATGGATAAACACTCCAAATGGTTTCTGGAGTTTCAAGACCTTTCAGTTTCCTTTCCCCAACCTTGGTGGCCTCAAGACCAATGTTCCATAACATCTGGACATCTTTTGCCAAAACATCGTCGTTTATCAATACTCTCATATCCGTCACTTCCTCCTTAGTTGCCACTGAAAATAGATTTAAAATAGCAATAACTTCCTCTGCTACCTCTTTACTAACAAATATCTGTCCACCATCTGCAGCACCTGAAACACGAGCAGCACGATTAACCATAGGTCCAAAGTAATCCATGCGTCTAGTAATGGGATCTTCTTCACAAACAGGTGTTCCAAGATGTATACCCATTCTTACACGAAGACCCCTGTAAATTAGCTTTCTTTCATCATTTTGTGTTTTAGTTCCTCCATTGCTTTTATCAAAGACATTTGCTGCGCCATCTTTATTATCACCTTTCTCGAATCCAATATTATTACTATTAGTGTTTAAGGAATCACCAGACAAGCGTTTTTGTGTGATATCAGGATAATAAATTGGTTTTCCATCCTCACTATCAAGAATTTCTTGAGGCCAATTGAGATGTAGAAATGCAAGCTGGACAGATAAACACCAATTGAGTGCTTTTGTTACAGTAGAGAAACTGACCATAAATGCATCACCTTCAGTTTTTACTTCATAACCCCCAAAATTGCGTAGGAATCGCCTCATCATCGCATTGTGTATTTTTATAGCTTCTTGCATTGCAGCTGGATTAGCATCCCATTGCGATGTAGAGTCCTTAACATCCGTAAAAACTAATGCCACTTCTCCAACTGGAGGTTCTATCTCTCGAGAAAGCAGGATATCATTTGAAACACCTCCATTACGCGATCTTTGTCTTGTGCCTGATCGCCCTTTTGAATGACTTGCACTTTCAGTCCATTCTTCATCACTATCCAAATCATTAAAATTCATGGAGTATCCACCAAAAGAAAGATTGGATTTTTCATGGCTTTTTAAATCTTTTGGTAAAGGCACATCTGTTTTTAAATTTGGTCCAGATATAATTCCATTATTAGAGCTTCGTTTACCAACCACTGAAGATCGTATAGATTTGCTCACCAAATTCTTTTCATTATCAGTTTGGAAAAGAGGTCCAAATTGTATCACCATAACCATTATTGCTTGTTTAGATCCATATGCAACAGCATAATCACGTAGTTGGGTTGCTGCAAGAGTAGGATCACGCCTATGTTTTCTCGCAATTTCTACAGCAGATTCCGGGCTGATGTAATCCCACAACGCACTATTTCCCAGTATTATAAACTCATCTTCTTTACCCAATTGTAAAGACCTGATTGTAGGTTCAGAGTTTATATAAGGAAGCATCCCAAAACTACCAAATCCACGTGTTATTGTGTTGTTTCCTACTACTTGTGTTTTGGGGAACAAGTCACCTGAAAGACCTTTTATCCTGGAAATTTCTTCTTTATCTGTAATAACATGTTTAGTTGACATCAGTATTGGTGTTCCTCTACGACTTAGAACACCAACTGCATCGCCGGCATTCGCAATATACAAAGTTTGGTTCTGTAAAAACGCAAATACTGCTGTAGCTCCCGTAAAAAAATTCGCTTTTTTGTACTCCGAAAAGCTGTACAAATCATTCAAAGTTTTTCCAACCATTGTTTTATTGGGTTCGGGTTGATTGTGATCAGTAACGGCTTGATTCCGTTTTGATAATTCTGGTTGATTTGCTGCTTGGTTGTAAACCATATTGGAAAAGTTCCAATGCATCATTTCTGTTCCTAAATTTTTGTTTGTCTCCAAAAACACTCTTCTTAGAACTCCCGTAATTAGATCATTTGGTCTGCTGAGATCCACATTTGATATTGACGGATGAGCAGATACAATGAATTTGTCATGATGGTGTTTTTGGATAGAAGAAATGGACATTGAATGGTTTATCGAACTTGGAAGTTTTTTATCGACTTTTTTAACAGCCTCTAGAATATCTCCTGAAGAACTTTTAGTTGAAAATCCAAATATGTTCTTGTTACTCTTTTTTTTAATATGCGTTTTTGTGTCTGTTGAACCAGATGTAGCGTCCGTAGCACCAAAAACTTCTGTTGTTTTCAAGTTATTACTGTTTAGTTTATTTGTATCATCAATGAAATGGTTGTTTTTTTGTACCAGATCAGATTCGTGTTCCTCAATTAGTTTATCCAAATTGTTAAGCTCCTTTTTCAGTGATGATAAAAACTCTTCTGAGATATACTTGTTAATGGTTCCTGCCAGAACATTTGGGCAATTTTGTGCATGAATAATACCAAAAAGTAGCTCTGTTTTACCTGAACGAGTACCTGAATGAACAACATCACGCAAAAGCGAATTGGAACTGCTACCAAGAGCATCTGATATACCATAACGTACAGATTTCAAAGCATCTGTCATTCGTACTCTTCTTAATGGTGTATCTTCAGGAAGTGGAACCATTACCGTTAATTCCAAAAGTCCCAGAGTTTTGAGATTTTTAAGTTTATAAAAATCAGACATATCTGGTGAAGGTTCGGGTGCTTCTTTCGGAATTGTAAATGGACCTACAGCCAGTCTATTCTTTTGTGGCTCAGCATCACCATGGACATTTTGTTTTTCGTAAGACGCAGCTGGTCCATGAAGTTTACGCCCAACAAAACGGTGACCAATAATTTCCAAGCGGGTATTATGTGAAAAGTTCAGGTATTGAAGTGCAGGG
>MBFT01000026.1:24928-55368 GCA_003086725.1 Furculomyces boomerangus | reverse complement strand
GGTAATGTTATACTTTAATTGATTGGAGCTAGCATCTAAAACAGTAAGATAAGAAAGTTTGGCAAACCACGAAGGCAAAGACTGCAATTTGTTTCCATTCAAATATAAAACTCTAATGTCTCGCCAATATCTAACACCGCTTTCTTCTTCTGGTATAGTAGAAATTTTTGTTCCAGATAAGAAAAGCTCAGTAATCTTATTCATATTTCGCATTGATGGTACAGGAATCTCAAAGAGATCATTATAAGACAAATTTAGGACTTTCAACTCAGGTAAATATGATGATAAGAGAAGGAAATCATCACCCAGATAATTGTTTGATAGTCTAAGGTCTTTCAATGAATAAGATAAGGGTGGGAGATTGGATGTACTAAATTTCCGTTGCTCCGTTTTCTTGTTATCTAGACCTGGTGATTTATCTTCGACTTTGATTTTAGGCAGTGTGGTATAGCTCATGTTTTCTCTATTACTAGAAGGACTATCAGAAATATACGATAGTGATTTTCTGTCTCTAGCTTCTGAAAGGTGAGATGAAAATGTGTTGCTTAACACATTTTCTTGACTTGTAAAACCTTTTTTGTTGAAGCAATTACCCAGAGAATTACTAGATTGAATAGCAGATTCTGACATCAACCTTGGTCTTGACATAGTGGAGTTTTGAAGCTGGATTAACCCTAACCTATCTGACGGAGATATTGAATTTTCACTATTAGGTTGAAAAGTCGAATTTGTTTTGTTTTCATTACCCTGTGGAATATCATCTGAAAATGGGAAACTAGAAGTGGTGGTGTTTATTCCAGAATCCGAATTCTTTTTAACTTTAAAGTCTTGTGAATCCGAAAAGGATAAACTTGAGCTAGGAAGGTCAGATTGTGTGTCTGTTTTTTGAAGTTTGTTTTTATTCAGGTTTTTGTGGTGTTGGATTTTCTGTGCCACAGATGATGCAGAATACGCAGCAGCGCGAACTGAACCATAAACGTTTGGTTGTCTATTTATTCCGTTAAGAGTAGTTGGGTGTGGAAATTGTTCAAGAGAGTTTGATGATAAATTCAAGTACGAAAGTTTCGGCATAAACCATATTTCAGGGTAGACAGTTTTTATTTTATTTTTGTGGGCATCCAGGTATTGTAGATTAGCCAATTCCAACAAGTCTTTGGGTAATACACTTAGCGAGTTATTTGAGACACTGATATAAGTTAGTTCAACTAAATTTGATGTTGATCTAGGCAATCCCACCAGCAAATTGTTATCTAAAACTAGTTTTTTTAGTCTTGGCAAATAAACAAAAAAATCTTTTGGAAGTTCTGTTAGTTTGTTGGAGCTGAGATCAAGTCTTGTTAATGTTAACAAGGAATTTGAAAACATAAAATTCGTCAACTTGTTATTGTTGAGATACATAAACTCAGTGTTAAAAGCTGACCATTTTGGGTTGATGACTTTGTTATTTCCAGAGAATATTTTAACTAGATTTGGAAGCATTGTTATTGAAGAGAAATCATGAATACTGTTAAGTTCCAAGTACAATTCACTCAGCTTGAGTAGTTTTGACATTCCGCCTGTCAAACTTCCAGATATATTATTTCCAGTAATATTAAAAACTGACAAATTTTGCAAGTTGGATATCTCATCGGGTATGGTTTTGATAAAGTTGAAAGAAAGGTCTAATCTGGTTAATCTGGTTAAATCTGCAATCTGTATGGGAAAGTTCTGTATCGTGTTATTACTGAGGCAAAGAATTTCCAAGTTCTGAAGTTTTCTAAAATTATCAGGGATTGATGATATTTTGTTGTTGTTGAGAATAAGTTCTTCCAAATTTGTAAAATATTCTGTGAGAGTATCGTCAATGGAATTTATGTTATTGGAGCTTAAATCGAGTTTTCTAAGGCCGGGTGTGTACTGGAGGGAAGTTGGAATTTTGTATAAATTACAAACCGAGAGGTTAAGTTCAGTAAGTTTTAGACAATCTTGCAAAAAATCACTTGGTAGGTTGATTCCGAGATTTTCAGATAAATTTAGAGACACTATGAGTCCTGAACAATTATACAGTGGTACGGGAATAGTTTGAAGTTGCTTAGCTCTTAGATTTACTATAGAAGAATCTGCAGACAAGTCATTCGGACTGAACGGAACTGCAGTGATACCAGCTCTTACAAGAGTAATTTTGCAAAGATATGTGTTATCTTCTCTGCATAAAGCCTCTATGTTGTCTTGAGGTAAATATCCAATGTTGGTTAAGGTTTTCTTGAAGATTGCTGCGGGCATTTCTTGCATTCTAAGAATTCTACTTAGTCCGTTAGCTTCCGTAAGATACAGGCAGTGAAGAGATATATCAGGAATAAAAAACTTTTTTCCAGCCATGTTGAGAAGTTCAGAAACAGTGGTTGTTAGTTTACAGGTAAAGGTTCCAAAACTGGAGTCTTCTTTGTATATTCTGAGATAATATTGTTTGCCATCATCAATAACACGAAACTCGTTATGATTTTCTGGCGAAGAGCTGAGGTCACGAGTAAAAGTGCCAGCTAGTGAGGAATCGTTTGTAGCTGTAGGAATAGGCATTACTGACCAAGATTCAGGTGGGGCCCAAGACTCGGAATCATACTGTGTCAAGTTTTTTGAAGAAATATCATCGCTGTAGAGGAATGGGGTTTGGTTATGTAGAACTTTACTCTGGTGTTTATTGTTACTTTGTTTTGATTTTTTTGAGCTTGGTGTATTTTTTTTTATAGAGTAAGTTGAAAGATCAAGTAAACCTTCATTCAAATCATCGGGATTTTCGTGTTTTTTTCTTCGAAGACTTATGCCATCAAATATTCCTTTTATTCCTTTCAGCTTTCCTCCGAATCTAGATTTACTTGTCGATGAAGCAGTATCAAATTCCGGCTTATGGACTATATTAGTTCCTTGTTCGTTATTAGTGATACTTGAGTTCTTTGAAATATCTAGTAGAGAATTGTGTCTTGTTATTTGATTGTAATCTTCAAAGAGTGGACTAAGTAGAGCATTTTCAGCTTCAGTTTGATGAACGGTCCGTATATTTCCTAAAGAGCTCATCTTAGAGTGTGAAGAATTTTTGGTATTTTGTGGGATTATTTGAGAGTCAGGGTCAGTTTCTTGGCAGTCTGTTTCGGATGGTGTTTCAAATAGGGTTTTGTCTGCGGAAGTTTTTTTGGAAATATTATCAGAAATAGGGTGTTGTGAGAGTTCGTCAGTTTGAGAGGTGCTGGCAGCACTTATGGTGGAATCTTTTCTTATTTTTTCAAGGTTTACAATGTTTGGGATATCGGAAAAATCCAAATTAACTTTAATATCCTGATACTTGAGAATGTTATCGCTGTTACGGGACTTTTTTTTGGGTATTATTTTTGTAGAAATGATACTTGGAGTACGGCTGCCTCTGTTTTTTTCGTTTCTTTGAATAGTAGAAAAGCTTTCATTTCTGGATTTCTGGTTATTGTCTGTTGTATTTTGAATAGGAGAGGCCATGTTTGTAGAAGTAATGGACCCGTCGTCAGAGTTTCTGAGATCTTTAGTTGGATAAAGGGGATTTTAAAAAAACGATTAAAAGTGAGTTTGAAGAGGGGTAAAAGCAGGAGGGGGGGCAAGGGTATGAGTGAAATGGATATGGGAAATGGTATAAATAAAGTTACCTTTTAGTTCATGTGGATTTGTCTTCTTGAAAAGGCTTAGAAAGCTGATTTTGGGATGAAGTTTTGTGGAATTAAGGGAAGGCGAGTTTATTGAATGGTTTTTTGTAGAGTCCATTTTATAAGAAGAAATAAGAGATAGTTTTATACATAGGGAGATGAAGATTTGATACTGTGGAGAGTAAAAGAGCGGCGGTTTTAATGGAGCAATAGGAACAGAGCTAGAGGCCAATTTTGCTTGATGTTTCTGGGGCCAATCAGAGGGGCTGAAAAGGTTGAGTGTGATTTGAGCATTTGTGTTTATTTGTCAAAAGTATGTTTGGCTATTCAGGTGTTTGGGTTTTGGACTGCATAAACAAGTGATACTTATGATTCTACAGAGGCGCTGGAAAGAAACAGGCTTTTTTGCTAAGTTCCAACTGTTAGCATAACAACCCCAAAACAAATTCTTTCTGTTTATTTACCAAACTCGCAGCATTTCAACTCTGCAGTTTCACCTATTATCTTCTTTTTACCAACAAACCTGGTATTTGCTCTCCCACGCTTATTCCATAACAATAGTACCTTTCTATCTATACGGAAACCAACCGTGACACCAGGAAACTAATAGTTGGTCATTATGTATCATTCAGGCAAAGAGCTATGCTTAGTTCGACTTTTATGACTAACAGTATATTTGTTTTTGTTGATAGGTTTTCAAGCCTCATAAACAGAAAGTTTTGATTGTTTTGCCTCCGCTATCTTTCTCTTATCTCTCCCCAAATCATTCCTGATGAGAAATATTGTAATCACTGGTTCAAACAAAGGCATAGGAAAAGCTACTCTGGTAGATCTTGCCCTTAAGGCTGTTTCTCCAACGACGTTATATCTGACCTCCACAGATACTGCGAGAGGACAGGCAGCCGTCGACGAAATACTCTCCCTCAATAAAGACAAACTAAATCCTCATGTCAAAATCGTTTTTGTCCAGCTGAACTTGGCTGACGACACCAGCATAGACAACTTTTACAACTATTTTGCTGCTCTTGGGAGTCCTTGTATTGATATTTTGATCAACAACGCTGGACATCTCAACAAAGCCATCCCTTTCAGCTTACAGGAAACAAAAATCACTTTTGCAATAAACTTCTTCGGCACTGTTAAATTCACCGAGAAAATGCTCCCTCTCATGAAACCAAACAGTCGCGTCATATTTCTTACAAGTGCAATGGGCAGCCTAAGCAAATATCCAGCTCACATAAGAGAAAAATATCAAGACGAAAATTTAACCTTGGAAAAACTACAAGCCCTTCAAAGCGAATTTGTCCAAGCTGTAGCTGACGGAAACTACAAGGAATTGGGCTACCCAGAACACGCCTACAGCGTCTCCAAAACTGGAGTAACTGCATACACTAAGCTCTTGGCTAAGAGGTTTGCATCAGATAAAAGAAACATATTCTTTGCCTGCTGCCACCCCGGAAGAGTCAAAACAGATATGGGTGGTCCAAACAACCCTCTTTCAATTGAAGAAGGGATAGCTAATACGATACACTTGGCAACTGAAGATATTCAAAATCTCGGGCCAAGTGGGTCGTACTATGATTTGAAGGTCGTATGCCCCCAATAAAACTCGCCTTATGTTATCTTTCATAGTTCCATTTTATCAAGAATCTTCAGAGTATCGTTTTCCTCTTTCTACCACTTTTTATAACCAATAACCTGCTTTTTTTATAACCAATAAAAAATCTTGAAACCGGAAATCTTAAAAATCCACCCAATAAATTCTGGAAATTGAATGTTTTTATCTGGCAATTGAACATTCCAATTGTTTTTATTTACAGAATATCAAAAATCAACTTTTAATTTATCATTCATAGTTCAATCTAAATATGGAATCTCCAGAGTCTAGTATTAAAAATGATCCGCAAGTACCCTCTATATTTACTATTCTATCCCCCAATCTTTTTAATTATGAAAATTATAATTTCAACAATTTGTTTCAAATAGTTTACAAGAAAAGCTCCAAAATAGAATTGCAGTGCTATGGCAAGAACATCCTAATTTTGAAAATTTGAACTTTTCCAAAAGCAGTGTTGATGATGTCCCCGAAAATATCAAAGACGACATCACTTCGATAAAAGCAAAAAGTTCTTCAAAGACTATAAAAAGTGAACAGAAAAATATTAAATCAACATCAGAACTCTTGCAAAACCTCAGAAACAAACTATGGTAATGACCATCTTCAATTTCTAATTATTCAACATGTTTGTTGATTGTTTTTTTGTGTATTCTCAAAAGATTTTAATATATTTATAACATAAATCTGATATTTTTACTATTAAAAACTAAAACAAATTGTTTATTTTTTCAAATTTTAGGTATGCACGATCTGAAATGGCTGTTGCTTTGGATGTAATAATTAACCTCCAGAACAGCTTCGATAAACAAAACAAAAATGTTTCTAAACCCACTTCTGAAAAACCAAACTCTATAGGAAGCAACTCTGCAGAACATGATGAATTTTCTAATGCAATTCTTACTATGGATAATACTGAGCAATCAAGACCATCAGAGTCAGAGCGTATCTTACAATACAAACTTTCTATGGGTGGAAAACAAAAGGTACTTAAACATATTTCAATTCGTGTTGCTTTCCAAACATATTTTTAATTTTATTTCAATATTCAATATCTAAACCACGAATCCTTTTAATTTACTCTTTAGCAACTAGAGGAATCATCCAAATACCTCGAAAGCCAATTCAAGAGATTAGAAAACATAGTATCGCGGAATAAAAAGTTATTCCAAGGTGCAACAAAAATGCGCGATAGGCACTGGATTATCCAACAACACGAATCTGTTCTGGATGGAGTACAGTTTTTTATTTCTTTTGATTACAGAAATGCTGGATCTAGATTTGGTGAACGCGGATATTCTAAAATTCAAACTATTGAAAAGGGTGACTTAAATAAATCTCAAACAGAAGACGCTTACCGAAACGAAGAACCTCAGCTTTTAAATAAAACCGAAGAAAGTAATTCAGCCGATGTGGATTTTTCAATAAACTCCGAAAAGCTTATCAAAATGAAGATGGGAATACATGTACACGGAAAATACAACTCTAGTAAACATAACTTCTTTAGTACCAGTGGTAAAGCATCGATTGAAGAAACAAAACTTGGTATAGAACATCTTTGTAAAGAATCAGATCGATATGACCAGATAAACAAACAGCTTATAATGGCCAGAAATAGCATATATTTGGAGGAGCTATTTCGCAGGCTTATGAATGAGGCCCTTCTTTTTTCTAAAGGAACAGTAGTGAGTGGCAATAAGGAACATGTATCAAACGAAAAAGATGTTTTTAAAGAAACCGATACCTCAAAAACTAACAGCAACACTGACTTTTTGAATATCCCTCTAGATATTGATAAACAAAATCTATTTCTTCAGTTCAGAATCTCAAACTTGACTGGAAAAAAAAGCAATCTGAACTCCAAAAATACCCCTGATTATATGGATTTCGATAAACCATCTACTCAAAATGATGTGATTATAAAAATAGATGATGTAGAATCCAATCAAATGGATGTCGACTCAGATATAAATATCAACAAAACTAAAATATCGTCAAAAATTCAAGATGAAAGTAAACGTGTACACAAAACTTCAATTATCGATTTCTGGTCTAGAATAGCACCTGATCTCGCATTGATTTTAAGTTCAATGCTTTTGTGTAAACAATATAGATTTCAAAAAAGAATACAGTATGGGCTTTTAACTAACTTAGGTTCAAATATGGATCTATTAGTTCCTGTGACAACTGCATTGTCATATCTATTCAATATCAATCAAATTGATAATTTAGCTAGGAATGTTGCTTTGTTTTGGAAGAATACAATATACGAGAATGCATTTTTTTCTTCAAATGTTTTTGATTTTTTCAATCAAAACCACTCTAATGTATATTATACTGCTCATATTATTCTTGGCAATCAGTAAGTAATCAAAATATAATTTTAGATGTTATTCATAATTATCGTCAGTTTTAAATTCCAGTTAGACCAACTCGATTTCTAATTTGTGATATTTTGTAAAAATAGAAGCTCATTTCTAATAAAAATTCTTCATGGTGGCAAAGTACAGTTATATCATAACTCAAATATCTACTATGGTGAATCTTCATACAGTGCTTTCCCATACAAATCATTTGGAAATGTTTTTGATGCTTTTGATCATATTCGTTTCACTGTTTTGCGGTTGCTATTAATCAAAATATCAAACGCTCTAAACTATTTTTTCTTAAACAATGGAGCTCTGATTTCTGGTCTATCTTCCTCAAATAATGATTTACAGCTTGTTGATAAGATACTTGAGGAACCTTCAACTATTGAAGGTAATTCCCTTCGAGAGCCCAAATTTAATAACCACAATCACGAAAAAGAGTCTAAAATAACTGGACATGGTGTAACAGCTCAATTAACAAAAGATTTTACTTGTTGTCCAATATCAGGGTCTGCTACTGGATACATATCAATTGAAAAAATCATTTTCTGTATTTGTATGACTTTAACAGACTCTAATTTTTTGCTTGGGGATAAGCCTGAAACTTCATTTAATGCAAAAGATTCAGATGGGATGTTTTGTAATAATGGATTGGAACTGAAACTGGATATAAAACCTTTGTACAAAGAATTAGCTAGTTTTTCAAACTCTAGCTACGGAATCAACAAGGATGATAGCAGCAAACTGGTTTTACAAGAAACAGAAACAAAGTCGATTAGGATACCACTGTCCGATCTCGATCCAATTTCTATAGACTCCTGCATGGATACAATAACAAAAAACTTTACCAACAGAAGAAGCGAGTACTTGGAAGTTAATGGACAACAAAGTTCTGGGATTTTTGAGCGGGTCGTTGCTATGAGAATTTTAGAGCAAATCAGTAAATTTCATGTTGATATGAAACCAAAAAACTTTTTGAATGGTTGTTTTAAATGAACAAACCTTAGTAACAGATGAATTTGTTGCAACTGGTTTTATAGCTCAAAAATATTATCATGGTTGATGTTGTTATTTTGTATCAAATATATAAACTTTAACTATACAATTTGAACTCCAAATTTAATGAAAAAAAAGTAGGCTTTGAAAATCTACAAGCTTTTATGTTGGAAGCTTGGTTATTCTAAGTTATATCAGATAATAGTATTCCCCGTCAAGTATTTTCAATAAGATTAATATAAAACTTGAATTTTATTGGTTTATATGATCCAATAAAAACGCTCTATTGTTTTTATTTCCTGATATTTAATATCACAACTTTGAATTGAATCGCAACTCTTTTTGATGTCTTGGTCACAAATCAACATTACATTTTCACCTCGTTCTAAGGGGTGTTACTTAGTAACAAAAGAAGTTTCACAGCAGATCAGTTCTGAAGTTAACAAGTACAGAATTGGAATCGTAAACATTTTTCGTAAGTAATCTCTAAACCCAAATCCACAAATTAACATTTATTAGTTCAACACAGTAGTGCATCCTTAACAATAAACGAAAATGCTGATTCTGATGTAAGGACAGATATGGACATGATTCTTGACAAAATAGCACCATATGATGCACCATATACACACACATACGAAGGAAAAGACGATATGGTAACAATCTCAAGTGATAATACTTTTTCTTTACCTTTAATTTTTTATTTATAGCCTGGACATGTCAAAAGCTCACTGATGGGGGTATCATTAAACATACCCATAAAAAATGGAAAGCTAGCTTTGGGGACTTGGCAAGGGTAATACTATTTTTTAAAAGGTGGAAGCTAAATATTTATAAATTAGTATATGGCTCAATGAGCACAGGCTAGATGTTCACCAGCGTAGGGCAATAGTGACAATAAACGGGGAGAAGTTAAAGTAGATGTTAATGGTGTAGAACCCAGTTTTTACTAGAATTTGGTATTATTCCAAAATACTTTTTGATGTTTTCAATTTTATATATAAATTTTGAACTAAACTATCCTTTTATAAACTAGTCAAAGTATTTCTTTCCATACTTTTCAGCCATAAACTGTTTAGTTTGTTGCCATTCACGATCGATTTTCTCTTTTTGTTTTTTATCTTGTTTTCGTTCGGATTGCTGGATATTCGAACTTGCTATTTTTCTTTTCTTGTTTACGATTTTTCCCGATTTTGCCCTTAGGTTTGAATCCTTTGATTTAACACCAAACTGAAATGCCGCTTTTGGCATCTGTACTATTGAATCTTTATACTCCTGCCACTCCTCAATTGAATCAAAATCAAACCGCGAAAGCTGCGACTTTTTGAATTTTGATGTCGATCCTATATCCATTGCCAACAAATCCCCGTTTTGCCCAATACCATCATCACCCTCATTATCGCTTGACCTTGAATCATAAAATATTTCGCCTTCATACTCATTATACCCACCACCAGCTGAAGAAACTGAACCTAAAAACGTTCTGTTTACATTTTTGCTAATAAACTCCTTTTTCTGAGTCTGTTCGTAGGTGAAATCAACAGGCTCTTGCTCAATTTCTTTTACATCCATACCGTCTTCGTCTTGATAATTGTCTACTTTTTCAGTTGATTCATCATCAAAATCATCTAGAGGATATGGTCCTGTGGCTTCAAAATCGTCTAGGGGATATGGTCCTATGGCTTCAAAATCGTCTAGGGGATATGGTCCTGTGGCTTCAAAATCATCTAAAGGATATGGTCCTGTAGCTTCAAAATCGTCATCACTTTGTTTATCATTGTCACCAACATTCGAATTATCAAAACCTGAAGTCACAACGTTTTTTTCTTGTTCGTCTTCGTCATCAGACTCATACATATTCGGGTATGGTCCTGTTACTGGCATCTCATTATCACTACCTGATATCGTTTCTTCGGTATAGTCAACAATAAATTCGCTATTCACAGTTGAAACATGGGATCCTATAGTTTTTTCATCTTTATGTATATTCTTTTTAGGAATGACTACATAATCACGGCCCGCATCTCCAAAAATATCTTCATCGTCATCATCATCTTTATGGTGAATGTTATTTTCTACAAGTTTTTCATTGGTGTTTAATGAAACCTTTTGATTTTCTTCAACACTTTCTATCTTTTTCTGTTTGCGCTGTTCTCGGAGTTGAGATTTACGTTCATAAGCGGCCTGTATAGCATTTGCCACTTTTCCTAACACCATAGAGTCACCCGCGCCAGCACTGTATGATACTCCTATATGTTTTCCAAGTTCTGTTGCATCAGCTTGGCTTCTAACTACTGTGGTAGGTACTGCACTGACTCCACGTTCTCCTGTTGAAGAGAGAGAAATATCAGAACTTTTTAAAGAATCAAATAGGTAATAGAGTTTGAGCGGTAGAAACAGTTCGTTTTGGTTGACATGATTAATGTATTCGTTTCCCAATATTTGTTTTTTGGCAAAGATTTTATACCTATTTCTCAGTCTATTTAGTGAAATACCCATGTTTTTCCCAATTTTAGTTGAAAATGAATATTCTTTTATTAGTTCATGATCATCATTAACACCTTTGATATTTTGTATTTCTAGCTTTTCAAACTCTTCAAGATCAGCCAAATTCTTCTTTATTCCAGGAGGGAAACTGTTTTTAGAAGATTCTATTTGATTTTCTGAAAGTTCAGCCAACTTCTTGTCCAATTCCTCATCTAAGATCTCTTCAGTTCGTTCATTCTCTTTCAAAGTTTGCTGACTTCGCATCTTTTCCAGTAACAAAAAGTCTAACCCCTTAACTAGATGAGTGTACTCTGTATCACCACCAAAATATTTGCTTTGTTCATAATCTAAAGTAGATAATGATCCAGTTTGTTGAGAAACTTCACTCGACATAAATCCAACCTCTGTTTCTCCTCTAATTACTTGGGGTGTACTTGATACCTCTTGTTGAAATTTTTCTATAATACTTTCGCTAGTTTTGTAATCAATGTTGATGCCTTTACGTCTTTCAGCAGCGCGATCTCTGTATTTTGTTTCTGTTGATTCATCTTTAGGTTTTTGACTTTTCTCTGAGCTACATTTGAATATCAATAATAAGATATTTATGAAATTCGAATCTCAAGACAATCTAATTTTATAATTCATAGAAATAAAGAAAACAAAAATAATTGATTACTTGAACTTTCTGGGCTTGGGCTTTTCAAACACATGTGAGTTTTGTGACTCTGTTGAATTTCCAATCCTAAAAAAAATGGTTTAATCAATTGATAAATAATAAAAGAGAGGATTACGGTATATGTCTTGGTGTTTTTGGAATGTTTCCTCCACGCCTTTTTTCCAAGCTTGGTTCTAGATCTGGTTGTCTTTCTGTTCTTGGTGTTGATAACAGCTTTCGGAAATCATTTTGGGTGAGTCTATTTAAACAAAGAGTTAGAGAAAACAAATTAAGTTTTATATTGGTACCCTAATTTCTTCTGATCCATTTTTAATCAAATCAAAGAGGGATAATAATAATAGTTGAATGGGATTAATCATAAATTTTTATTGAGAAATTATATTCCAAAGCATTAGTATAAAATTAATAAATAAAAACTTTTCGTTACAACATTAGTGTTTTCAACCCTTCAAATGTATAACCAGTCAACAATAGATTAAAAACCCCATAAAACACTATTTTGTTTCGAAAGTTTTTGTTTTGGGGATTTTTCGTAAATTGAAAAGGAAATCAAGCATATTTGCAATACAAGTATACTTTGTTTGTCTGCTTATATGAAGACATGCTAAATTTAACATATTCCATCTTCCCTGAAAAATCATATGGCACACTGGTAACCCTGTTACCGTTCAAATATAATGTAAGAACACCGTTCCTCTTTTCAATCTGCCAAACACCAATTCCATTAAATCCTGAAGCGATAGCTGTAGAAGTTCCAAACTTGTTTAATAGATTTGCAAGTACAGTGTTTAGACTCAAATTGGCTCTATTTAAAGTTAACTTGGCTGTAGCTCTTAACGGATTCAATGAATTCAAAATATCCATGCCAATTTGCTGTGTACCATCTGCCGTAAATGACAAAACGTAGTTCTTACACATTGGTGGTATAAAGTAATAGTAGTTTTGTATTAAAGGTAAGTTCATGAAGCTAAATAGCGGTACGTTATATGGAGCTAAAGTAAGAAGTTGTTGTTGCGTATATTGAGTGGGTTGGGGAGTGCTGCTGGTTTTAGAGGAAGAAGTACTCTTAAAACTTTGAGTGGATTTGGAAGTGTTAGTTGTTGGCGTTGGTATTGAGGAATATTTAGAACTGGATATTGTAGAACTGGTAGTAGTTGAAGTTGGAAAATATGTAGAACTGGACATTGTAGAACTGTAGGTAGTCGAAGTTGGAGAACTGTAAGTAGCTGAAGTTGGAGAACTGTAAGTAGCTGAAGTTGGAGAACTGTAGGTAGCTGAAGTTGAAGAGCTAGAAGTGTCTCCATTGGAATTACAGTCCTTTGTACAAGTAAAAGTCAAAGGAGTATAGGTTATATTCCCAAACCATGATGAAAAGGTTATAAAGTTTGGTTTCACGAAGCCAGCTTTGTTTGGAAACGTTACAGTCTCGTTTAAAGCACCATTAATAAATCTCGAGAAAGATATTTCATCATTGGAATATTCTACGCTATATTCTGAAGGGATTTGTGGGTTAACAGGGGTCTTGAAAGTATTTAACTTCCTGAACCAGTCATCTTGAGTAGGATTATTTGGGTCCGTCTGGAATACTACTGATGAGATACCAGAAAATGGTCCTATTATAGAATTAATCCCAGGATACAAATACTCGCTTGATGAAAATCTCACATACATGTCATTTAATGGCATTGTTTTAAAAGAAATTTTTAGATAATCGGAGTTTGTGCATGGGTTTGGTATAGGTTTGGAATCTGCAAATGAGCCATATTCAGCTTGCTGAGTAACAGAGTATGTGTCCATGTTATAGATGCATTGTTCACCAGATGAAGTTATCTTGTGAAGAAAAAGAGCTATTACCATTATCAGTTTGATTGGTGTCATATTGAATAGTGTCATGTTCATTATGATTGTTATAGAGTTCCAATTTAATCTATTCAAAAAAGTATTAAATCGAGTGGTGAATATTGATTTTTTACAAGAACTTTTTAAATAACAGAAATAAATAAAAAACTGTTTAGTACCTCCTTGTGAAGATTGATAAATTGATATTAGATGAGGAAGTTGCAACGTGAATACACTATTTAAATGTGTAGATTTTGAATTTGGAGTATGATAAGGTGTATGTGTAAAAGTGTTCAAAAGTGAAGATACGAATGGATTTAGGATTTCAAAAATGAGGGTATAAGGGAATATAGTGCGTTAGAAAGGGTAAGTAAGGTATAAACTCATTCAATGAGGTTTTGAGGTCGAGTCGGTATTTGGAGATAGTTTCTGTGAATATATGTATTTCGAATAATTTATGGATTTTGTTATGCAAATGAACGAAAAAGGGATATTAGTTTTAGATGCAAAGAATGAGTTTATATGAATTGGAAAATTTCCACTCGTATTTACAATTTGTGTTTCAATGGCCAAAATTACTATTCAGAAACTGCAAGTGGATAGCATTCCTACTTCATAATAACTATTATGTAATACAGTTTATTTTGTTGTTTACTTTCGGGAAATATACTTTTTAACAAACCAAATTTTGTTCTATCTATTCTATTTTTAGATTAGAATCTCTTTTAAATATATAATTTTTTAGCTCCATGATTGGTGAGAATTTATATTTTTTTGTTTTCGTTTCCATCTTTCTTTGGTGGCTCTAAAATCTATTTTCCTTTTGGTCATACAAATTTAACCAAGTTTGGTGATAATTAACATATTTTCTATATCTTTGGACAAGAAAGTTCCCAGTACGTTGGTGCCTCCTAAATTGAACAGATATGAAATACAAATCTATCTCTATAACCACAAATTACAACTATGAAGGCAAATTTATCCAAACTTTTTTTTCAAGTTATCCAATAAAGCTAAAGCTATCCTTTTTTGTAAAGGTTTTGAACAAGCTGTAGAAATTTCGGAACTAACTTTGGATATAAAGAAGGAACTTAAATTGATCAACAGTTTCTCATTTTTCTTTTATTTAATACTATTCTGAATACATATACATTGGAAGTGGACGTTACTTTTAGAAAAGATTTGCTCCAGGATTTAAGGCAAATTTCAAGAAAATAAATCCAAGGATACTTGGGTAGAATCATTGATTTCCATATGAAGTAATGTTTTTTAACTTGGCTGTTTCTTGTTTGCTTTTTCAACAAAAGTAGAACCCATTTGGGGAATAATTCACATTCGCTTTGAATAATGTTGAACCAAATGATATGGAACCCCACAGCTGAATTGAATGTTAGTGTTTTTGTACAACAGTTCCAATATTTTGATTCAAATATATTTCAATGATATCATCTATATTATCAATATATCATATTTAAACATCTTTGAAGCTGAAAAACGCCATTTCGCATCTGAAATCATTCAAATTTATTGGTTTTTTGTTTTGAATAGAAATTCCTTTGTTCCGTAGTAAACAGGCTTTAAAAATGGCAGTTCTGGTAAAATCGATGGAAAGACCACTGCTGAATACTCATTACTGTTCAACAAAATAGACAAGAAAAATCTGTACCGAAATTTGGACAATCCCTCATGAATAACAACATCCTTGATGTTCTCAAGATCAATCAGTCGTATACTTTTAAACCCAACAAACTTTTGCGACTCAATTTGTACTCCTACATCTCTAACTACCACCAAACGTTCCTTCTTTACTTTCAGAAGCATATAAATGTAGTATACCACAACAGGAATAATCGGAACTGCCCAGTAATCATAAAAAACTGTCTGTATCCCGATAACGCCAATAGCAAGCGTTATCAAGTCTCCCCATCCAATAATAGTCAACTCGTAATCCGCCGTAAACTCTACCACATCATGTGAACGTCTATATCTTGTCAGAACTAATCTTCCTTTGCTTGCAAGCGTTTTCGTCTCTCCCACTTTCCCACAATAAGTGCTCTCTTCATCAACACTTCCTTGTTTCTGTTCTAATTTAGTCTTTATTTCTGAATGTGTATACTTTTGCAATCCCTGTTTCTTTGAAAAGTTTATTAAACTACCATCCTTCATGCTCCCGATAATAGTACTATTTCTAATATCTTTTCTTTCCATAGTACTATGTATGGATTTAAGTCGCTGAGTCCCAGACTTTAAACTATAGCCATCATTTGAGTTGGGGTTGTACCCTGTATGCATATTTGCACCCACAATATCATGAAAATTGTTTGTGGACATTTCGTCTATATATGAATCATGTTCTCTAGTATCTGAATTTTCCTGCAAAATTAAATTTTCTTTATGTGGAATTGGACTAGAATTGAAAAAATTTTTGTTAGTTTCATTCAGTGTTCCATTATCAATTGTTTCTTTAGCACCGTTAACTCTATTATTAATACTGTTTAATAAACTTCTTTTTTCACTATTTTCACCCAACACTCTGTTGGATTTCCCACCAATCTCAAAAGTTGGTACACTTGTAGATAAATCAATATTTTCAATATCTTTAATCGTAGTTTTGTTCGTATTTTTATAGTTTCCGTCATTATACTCTGGTTTGCCATTCCCCATATTGTCTATACAAATATTCGATTTTGGTAACTCAGATACTGATAAAAAAATCTTTCTTAGAGAACTGTGGGAAATATTGGTATCGTTTTGATCTTTCTTAGTCTCATCTTTTGGTTCGCTGTTTTCGAAATAAAGATTATTTAATTTTTGGTCACCCAGTTGGCTATCTTCAGCAAATATAGTGTCGGGTGCCTGTGATTCATTTTTTGGGTATCTTCCAAATCTTAAACCTCCATTATAAGTCCAATCAGCACTATGGGTTCTTTCATGGCCTTTTCGAAAAGACTTGAAAAAGCTATCCTTACTCTAATATTTTATAAAAAGCAAGTATTATTAGTTAATAATTCGTTTCAATAATAGTAAATACAAATACTTACTCTACTATTAAATGAAAAAAACGATTTTTTTTGATTTTCTGGGTATTGTTGTGTTACACCAAAACCTTTTCCATCATAAAACTTTCTCCAGATTTTCGAACCAGTCGATGATAAAAACTTGTTTTTCGAATTGTTGCGGTTTTTTTGCGGGCTCGTGTCTTCCAAAGGTTTCGTTGCATTTAGAATTTGTTCATCTTCTAATTTTTTGGTTGTACTGAAAGTTTTGTACAGATTTATCGGTACAGTGGGATTAAATATTAGTGGGTTTGTATTATTACGGAACAATTCGTGTCCAGAAGTATAGTTACTTGTATTGTTAGTTCCACTTTCTGGTGAACTAGAATCGGTAACAAATGATTTGTAAACCTTTGTATGTACATTATCGTCGATTGAATCAAGTAAGTGTATTTTTTTGATCTTTTCGGTTTCTATAAAATCTTTAGCTTGGTTTTCAGAGGCCCCATTATCTATTTTTATCTCTTGACTGTTTTCAGAAACACTGGACAAGGTTAAAAAGTTCCCAGAAAAAAGCTGTGAGCGTGCATCATATTTAATTAAATTTTTTAATGGTATGGATGAAGTTTTGGTGTAATCTGTATCAGTATGGTTAAAATTGTTTCCTGGAGGAACATCTGAATTATATAACGAAAATGTATTCCGTTTCTACTCAAAAATTAGGATTTTTTAATAAATTTTTCTCAAGTATTTAGGGATAAGGTAAATATATACATACCATAGAATTATAATCCTTTTTAGAAAGAGATCCATTTAAAATTAAATTTTCTGTGTGTATAGATTCCATTTCTAGATTAGGAAATTGTTGAAAAGATGTAAAAGATCTATGATGGCTTTTACTGTCGAAAGCATGATTTTTGCGTGGTTCTTCGTTTTGAACTCTAGGAAATTGAAGTTTTGATTGAGTTTCTTGAAAGGGTATATTTTTTTTGGGAGTTTTTTCAGAAGTGTCTTGGATAGCTATGTCATTAACTCTTGCATCTGTATTGATTCTTTGTTTTCTTTGTAAGTCGTTGTTTATTTGTGACTGATTTGATGTATCAGATGCAAGTGTATTATGTGATTCGTTTTTGTACTTTTGAAAATTTTCGCCCGATTGTTGTGATAAGTTGTTGTTTAAATTGTAGAAGTGTTTATTTTGTTTTTCACTGTTTGATTTTAAAGCAAAAGTTTCTTCAGATCTTTGAGGAGTAATCTCAGAGTTATTTGATCCAGAATGCAATAAAATATAATCTAAATCGGCTGCCAAGTTTTCAGGTTCCAATCCATACAGTGGTAATGTACTATAATAATCTGTGTTATCCATCTAAATAGTTTCCTGTGATTATATTGAAAGAATTGATATGAGAGTAATGTTTTAAACAATTTGCTTTCTAGTAAAAATCAAATTGATGAGAGATGATTTTTCTTGGCTATTTGAAGCGATCCTAAATTGAAAACTTTTTGAAGGGGGAAATCTGTTGATAAATTCGAAAGAAAATGTTTTAAAAGATAATTAAAAGGAAATTTGAAAATAGAGGAAAAACTATTGTAAATGTGAAAAGAAGATAGTTTGGTGTTTAGCCAATTGCAACAATTAGTAAAGATTTACAATAAAAATCAATTTTGTGGCTTTTTTATTTCTTCGTTATCTAAACCAGAATATATTTTACAAGTTCTAATCATTTGGTCACCGAATCCAGAGTTATTTTTTGATTCAATATACAAATAATGAATCTTGGCTTTCAATTTTCTAGACTACTTGTAAAACACCAAAAATACACATTAAAGCAATCAGAAAATGATATCCGCACAAAATTTTTCTTTGCTTGTTACAACCAAAACAGAACTTATTCAGATACCAAAAACAATATAATTTTAAATGAATCCAGTGAAACAGAAACAAAAAATTTACAAGAGAATCAACATGAAGCTTTAAAAAATGATTTAAAAAATCCAAACATAGTTGAAAAAACATTTAATGAAAGTTCAAATCCAAATTTGATTGTTTTGCGGAAATGGAGCAAGGAAGAAGATGAAAAACTATTAAAATTCGTTTCAGAACATGGCAAAAAATGGAGACTTTCTGAAAAACATTTCAATTATACTAGAACTTGGGGATCTATCTATTCTCATTGGGTGAACGTATTAAATCCAAAAATCAAAAAAGGTAGTTGGACAAAAACAGAAGAAGATAAACTCTTAAAAATAGTAGAAGAACATCCCGAACTACTCGAAAACAGTTCTTGGTCAAAAATTTCTAAACTACTTAACAATGGTCGAACACCCAACAGTATCAAAGCACGTTTAACTTCACGTCACGAAATACTCAATGGTATAAGAGAATCAAAAGAAGATATAAATGGACTTCGCCGAGGATACTGGACTAAGGACGAGGATAATTCTCTCATTATAGCTATGTATAAATATCGACATCTTTTAAGACCAAGAACAATTTCTTATGTAGATGAAAAAGGCCTATCTAACTCCATAATTGGTGGAGGTTTTTATCGATCCAAAGCTCCTGATTTTTCAAAACTGCTGGATAAAGATATGATTTCTAGTGACATAAAAACTAACCTGGATCACTACAAATATGGAGATAATTCTGGAATGTCTTCAAAAATCAACCAAAATAGAGAATATTTCACTTGGAAAGATATATCAGGAATGGTGGGAACAAGATCTGATTCTCAATGCAGGTTAAGGTGGTACGAAATATTATATAATGAAAAAACCCCAAGTGGATTTAGAAAAGGATCCTTTACCTATGAAGAATCAAAACTACTCGAAAAATTGGTGAAAAAATACGGAAATCAATGGACCCGATTTTTAAAATATTTTCCAGGGCAAACACCAAGATTTTTGAAATATTACTATACATCTCGGATAGAGAAAAAACTAAAACTATTAAAAAAAGACAGTGTTGACGATGAACAAATTTCTGAGTTCGGAAATAGTAGTGAACTTGACAATAAACTGCCAGCTAATACACTGCTTTCATTTGGAAAAAAAGTCACCAAAAAGAGAGATGGTCAAGAGAACGACTTTTACACCTTAGGAAAGTATAAAAATGCCTGGAATAAAGTGGAATTCGAAGCACTACTAGAAGCTTGCAGGAGACACAAAGATGATTGGGTGATGATTTCGAAAATAGTTAAAACTAGAAAACCTTGGCAATGCCGTAAAATGTACCACAAAATCACGAAAGACTTGACTTCACTACAAGAAAACTAGTTTTCAAATTAAAACCATATTGTTATATCTTTTCAGGAATTTAGAATTAGTATTAAACAAAAAAATTTATGGAAATACTATTTAGTTCAAATCCTAACTCTACTCACTAGGATTGTACAACAAAATGTTTGGAACCTTATGATATATGTAATCTCTGTACAAACTATCCAATTTCATCGAAACAAAACATTTCATATCGATTTTTGGTGAAAGCCAGCTTTTCAACAATGGGTGGTTTTCAGGGACATGTTTGTTTAGAACCTCACGAACAACTGCCCATCCGGAACCACAGTAGTGAAGTCTTAGAGCACGAACTAGTCTATGGAGTTGGCACTGTATGAGGGTATGGTATGCGAGTTTGTACACTTCATCCATGGTGTGTGCATCAGTACATGAATCAGGAAGCATTTTCAAATCGTTGTGATCACCTAGAACAGATTTCAATTGAGGACGATATACTTTAATTCCACCAAAATCGCGCACGACAAACCCTGTAACTTTATGTGGCTCTTCTTTTGTTACCCTTACTAGTGTGTTTTGTTGATGAGATTCAAAAGCCCAACCAAAATTGATAATGTACGGCAAAAACGCAGCAAATAATTTATCTACATAATCAAAAAGAAACTCGATCCTTTGGCTCTTAGATTGTAGTTTCCAACACTTTTCAACAAAACTTATACCATCAACATCCCTCTCTGTTAGCGCAGCGCAAATAATCACTTTTTCCTTACTTGTATCTATAAGCGACTCCGCCTCATCCCGAATAATACATGCCAAGTATTTTGCCACATCAAAATCATCTGTTTTATAAACTGCACTTGCTGGCTCCTTTGCAATATAAAGAACAGTATTATCTATACCATCATTTGTTTTCCCATTAACCTCGTAATCCCCAAAACTATCTATACCAGAAACTTTTGTTGCAACTTTGCCATTGCTTTCTGATTCTATCTCGTTTAGTTTTTGTGTTATAATTGGTATAAGTTCGGTTACTCTTGGTCCTATATATGTAGACCAGGGAGTAACTGTTCGAAGTGCTGATGAAACTTTGATTGCAATTGGAAGTTTGATGCACTTTCCAATATTATGCAAATAATCGACACTTATGGTTCTAAGAGAAGCTTGTCCATTTGCCGGTATTTCGATGGGAAGAATCTCAATGTCAGATTTAAATATTTCCTTTACTGCTGGAAGTTGTAATGGGTGAACTGGAATAATAACGAAAGGGTTAGATATTTTACTGGATACTTCAATATCTTGTATAAGTTTGTTGATTTCAGGCGTATTTTTATTAGTATTCTCGATGGTTTTGAAATAACTTTTGAGCATGTGGTTGATATAGTATTCGAAATCATTTTCTACAACAAGTTTGCTTTTCTGGATCTTGATGAACTTTAGATTGATGTTGGAAAAGTCTATATCAACGCCAAACTTGATTTCTGGAGCTACAGCATATCGTGCCTTGTGCATCTATGAAATAAACGATATTCAAGTTAATGCTTATAAAATTTTCGGGCTTTGAAACTAGTTTATAGAAAAATATATTAACTTACTGGATGTGTGGCATGCCCTTCTACGATACAATTTTCCCAATCGATGGCGTTCCACTTTTTTATATCTGGCAATGTAGGTGGATTTGTATATCTGTAGGATTGGTTTTCGACGGAGCTGAGTAACTCTTTACAAAGATCATTAACAATGTTAATATTGCTACCAAGCCATTCTCCAACCATGCGCATAATGAAAATAGGATCAGACATCTTTTCTCCACCAATATCCTAAAATACAAAATCTAAAGTTAATTTTATAAAATCAAGTAGTTCTTACCTTTGTGTCAATATTAGATGTATTTTCAATGTACCAACAGAAAGGGCCAAACTCTTCAGGATCAACAAATCCCACAGAATAAATATAGTCTGTTATTTCGTTTTCCAATATCGGGATGTTTAAAAGTTGAAAAACAAACGCAGATCCAGAAACAACGTCTAAACTGTTTACAAGTTTCTTTCCTATTTTGGTATTTCTAAAACCGTTTTCTTTGACACTTGTTTCTCCTGGTTCATTACCCGAACTGTTACTATTACCACTTGTCGTATCATCACTACCTTCATTTCTCTTTGTAATCATTAGAAACGCATTATTTAGAGCTTTCTTGGTATATATTGGCATGTTTATCTGTTCTTCGTTGTCGTTACAAGGAGATATCTTATCTGTAGGATCTTTTTGGTTTGGAGTGTATTTAGATGTGGGGGTAGTGGTTACTTGTGTTTTTCGATCAGAGTTCGAAAAGCATATATATGCAGAAACCAGTTGTTCGTTTATTAGACAAGATACTAAACGGGAAATGGTGGCATGTTGAGCGTGGGCATAGTGGTTGTTTTTGAATTCAGTTGAAAGAGAGGTTTGGTTTGAATGTGCGAGTTTCTGAGAGAATGCACTGGTGAAGCTGGGATTTTGTTGTTTCATATGCGTATTTGTTTTCGGATATTTAAGAATGAATAAATATCTTGTTGTAAGTTGCGTAATTGTATTTTGATTTGAAAAGGTTTTTAGTATTTGAATAAAATGTCTTTACCATTGATATTTATATTTTTTCATTTTGACAATCAGATATTGATCTTCACCAATCACAAAGTACTGAATAAAATCAAAGATTTTCATTTTTGTTCTCAATATTTATCATTAGAAAAGAACGTGATGATATAATTGGACACGAGTCAAATTGGTACTAGTTTTTACAAGAAAAAAAACTAATAGAACGCTATCAGATAAGAAAAACAAAAGATTTATGTTGATATTATAAAGAGAAGGTTTTATGTGCAGAGAATATCCAAACTTGATCAGATAACTCCCCAAAAGTCCAGAAAGTAACCAATGTTCTATCTCAAAAACTAGATCTTGCTATTCCAAGCTGATGTTTTATTCATATCAGATTTCTTGAAACTCAATCTTCTAGCCTTCCAAAATACAATGCAATATTTATTTTTTTACTAATGTTAATATCCTAGTATGCAATGTCACACATGTTTATATAAGAACTATGCTTGATTTTCTATATCCCGATCTAGAATATAACAATCAGGTTATACAAATCTTTAGAAGAGTTTACAGCTTGCATCAAGTAGATAATCAGAAACCATCAGAATAGCTTAATCAGATAAGTATATCCACATCAAGATAAAGAGGATGACATGACGTAACAAGGAGGCATTGATAAAACAAAATGTTCATTAATCTAGACATTAAGCATTGTACATCTGGATATCTGGATATACAGTTCTAAATGGAACTTTTTGGTAATTTGGTTTTTTAAAGTATTTTTACAATAGAAAAGTTCCCAGCACTACATACTTTGTAGTTGGATATTATGAAAAGATTATATCAATTCTAAAAATAAGGTATCAAACGACAAAAACTATTCTGAATGTGATATCACAATTTCGAACTCCAACACAATACCATTCTGGCGTTGTATTTTGTCAAGACTATATCATTAACAAACTTCAGTTGTTAAAAACAATAAATAAATGGAAAGTCAAATTTGTATTTGGTTAAAAATAACCAGAAAACAATCAAGATGGTATATCCGCAGTAAACAAAGAATTTTCAATAAACCTTTTTCTATCAACAAACAAAATGAATTCCGTGGAATCCGCCTCAATGTAAATTCCTATACTGTTTTATCACAACCTCACCACTTTTTAGCTCCCCCGTTGCTATGCTCTCCATGGCTGACCACATTAATAGAACAAATGCATCAACAACCAAATCCCCAAAAGGTAATCTCCACACAACACAAAACCATTACTTCACCAATTAACTTTTCCCCTCCCCCTTCATTATTTCTTCCTAGTGTTTGGTTTTTTGCTTGGTACGATCAAGGACAAAATTGTAAACATTTTGCATTCTGTGGAGCTTCCATATGCAGAGGGTACTGATCCAAAGAAGGGAAGATCGGTAGATGTGTTCTTTTTGAGGGACAGAATTGAGCAATGTAAATTAGAGAGTTTAAACATGCATTCAAGATGATTTTAGGTTTGATGGTGTATCCCGAATACAAGGTTGTTGGATGGTATGGAGATTATGATGTTAATGGGGAGGGTCATGATATCGAGGTGATGGACAAACAGGTAAGAAAGATATTTTTTAATTGGTATTCAAAACAAATTTAGATTGGCGATGAGGCCAAAAGCGAGCTTTGTATCCTATTGTTGAATTTTGGGGTTGGTGGTTACAATCCCGTTTCTGGATCAAATAAGAATATTGTTTCTGGAAACAATTCAATGGAGAATTTTATAAAGGCATACAAGAAAACTAATGAAAGTGACAAAACTAAACATAAATTTTCCAAAATCAATTGTTTCGTCAATTCTGCTAGCAGTGAATACGCCAATGTAGTTATTGACCATCTCAACCACATTGCTGACTCAAACTCCGACGAAAAGTATGCAAAAAATAAAAAGAATATAGATACCCTCACACAAACACGCGACTCTATTAACAAACTCGCTGATAACCTACTGTTGATCCACGAGTTTGTCAAAAACGCTCAAGGTATTACCCAACCCACAACTTTAAACTAATTTGTATTTAGCTAATGATAATAACCCACAAACCAGTTTCATAACAAGGAAAATCGAAGAGTTGGTATACAACTACCAAAAAGGATCTAAAACACTCGACAGCTTGGATAAACAAACCGACTCCTTGGTTATTGATGCACTTTCTACACTTACAAGCAAAGGCAACATTTTGGAAAAGGTAAGGTTTATTAAACTTCAAAACTAACATTTGAATTAGATTGTCGAAATCAACTCTATGGAAAATGAAATGAAGAAGCGTAAAGAATTCTTTTAAGTCTTGTTCGTTTGGTATTTTTTTTTGGATCGTGGATTTACTATTAATAAAAACTTATTTCACCAAAGAGTTGGTATTGCTAATTTTCAAACCCATGCTGCTCATATTGAAGTTTGTGTTGTTAGTCTGGCCAGAATCGGAGTTCATTTTTTTGTCATTACCAGGTAAAAATATCAAACTTGAGTTCATATACTTTTCCAAATCTTTTACCAAGTCTTTTTCTACTTTATGCTTTTCTGTTTTTATGGGATTTTTTCTGTGATTTTCTGTATTGGGATTAGTTTCGGTTTCATCTTGATCTGTAGATGTGAATGAAAACGACTTATTATCAATATCGTCATCCTTGATTAAAGTATAATTTGACTCTCCCTTTGTTTTATGGCCAAGTTGGATTGTTTTGGATACCAGAGAACTTGTGGATAGTGCTAGTTTTTGTGATTTGAGTCCTAGTTTGTTGACCAAATTTGAGTTGAAGAAATCTTTGGTGATGGTGCTTTCTATGAGTTGGCTTTTTTTCTTGTTGATTTTCTTTAATTGTGTGTCTTCTGGTATAGTTTCGTTGGAAAGCGGTGGTTTTTTGGTTCGAGAGTAGTTTTTTCCAGGTGGGGCTGTTAGTTTCTGGAGATTTTTGGCGGTAAACTTGCTGTCAAAGGAGGCGGTGCTACCATTTTTGTATAGTTTGTTTCTTTTTAAATATTCGAAACTAAAATCTCCATTAATTTGTTTATCTTTTGGTATATCGGGATTTGTTGTGTTATTGTGTCTGTACTTTGATGCGCTAAATGTTTGTCTTGGTGTTGGAGTTTCCTGGTTTACTCTGAAGACTTTGTATTTGTTTACCTTTTCAGTGTTGGTAGATACGTTGTTTTTTATGGTTGTTGAGGGTGTTGGGAGGGAGTTGGCATTGCTTTTTGGTTTTGAAAAGAGTTTTGGGAGTGTTTTGGAAATATTTTTGGTGGATGGTGTTGATTTTTTGTATTTATTTGTTTCTGGTTGTGATCTTTCTGGAATTTCTTTGATTTCGGTAGTATCATGGTTTTCCAAGAAATCGGTTGTGGTTGGTGGTTGAACTGGATTTTCAGTATCCTTGTGGTTTTCCAAGACATCGGTGGAGTTTGGTATCTCAACAGTGCTTCCAGTGGTGTCGGGAGTAGGTTCTTTGGGTATAATTTCCGGTATTTTTTCTGGGGAGTTGGTTTGATCAGTTTCAGGAGTATTAGTTAGAGTAGGAATGGGTTGTGAAGTCTGGGATTGGGGGAATATAGATGAGGGTTTCTTTATGATAGGCACATCACGTGTAGATCTTGAAGCGATCATCTGTTTGTATCTTTCGGCGTAGGTATTATTTTTAGTTGGAGATTTATTTTTGGTTGGAGTTGTTTTTGAATCTGAATTTGAAGGCAAACCGATTGATTCGTCTGAAGTTTGGTTTGATGGTTTGGGTATGTTTGTTTGTTGTGCGACTTTTTTCTTTTGGTTTTTTGTGTCCATATTGGAGTGGTTTTCAGTCAAGTAGCTACTTTCCTCATCTCTACTACTGGCAGTGTGTTTATCAGCATCGAGGTGTGAGCTTTCGGGGGTGTTGGTGTTTCCGGAGTTATTTGGGGTCATTATAGAGTGAGGGTGGGTGTTGGAAAAGTGACGGAGTGGTAGTTTGTAAAGGGATTGAGTGAGTTTGTGTGTGGTAGAAAAGAGGGGAGTTGGGATGCAAGCAGTATAGAGGGGCTATAAAGTAGGGAGAAAAGAAGGGTTTTTGGGTTGGGAATTATATCAAACAAATCCAATTGTTTTGATGCTGATAAGGCTTTTAACTTGACAGTAAATCCTATTGTAACTTTGTGGAAAGTCTGAATTTATAGACGAATGCTCCTATTGTAAATTTGGTTACTTTTTACATAAAATAACAGAAATTGGATGTTACATTTGACCAAAAACTGTTAATTATACCAAAAACATCAGCTGCACTTGTGGTTTCAAATAAGTGGTCAATTATCTTTAATTAGTGAATCTTTTCAAAATTCCCATTCGCTGTTTATCTTTTATGCATTTTTTGTAATGTACAAGGAACAGATTTTATTAAAAATCCCATCAAAAAGAAAATATCTATATAATTAGTGTTTCAAACAAGTGTCCACATATTAGATTATCAAGGGATTCCCCTAATTATTTACTATCATTTCTCTCCATCTGTTGATAGTGATCACATTAGTGTCATCGTTTGCTGCCTTGAATCTATTCATGTACAGTGTATTTAGTGCGTCTGTTGAATCTAAATTTGTCCATTCGTAAGGTTTATAAGTATTCCAAAAGTTGAGACATTCTCCTGAAGCTACATCAAAGTTCTCCTTTATGTTTTTTGGCACTTGACATTTGATACCAAATTCGTTTGTTGTTGTTGATACTGGCCAGCGTGCAAATTGGTCGTGTCTGTATCCAATATCATTGAAGAAGTGTATTTGATCTTTGTTCAAAAACAGACCTGCTGCCAGAGAATGTATTGGTGCATCGCCCCATCTTTCATAGAAAAAGCTTCCAGTAGAGTCAAGGAATTGGAAGTATGATTCATATTCTTTAGAGCGGTACCAATCCAAAGAAGCAATTTCAAAGTTCGACCAGAAATGGCACAAATTGTAGTCCTTATTTTCATTTACAAATAGTTTAAGTAGGTTGGAAGTAATGTTGTTTTGTTTTGCATATTCTAGAGACGTTTTCCATAGTGTAGGTATGGTTTTTTTGAGTTCGTATAGAATTATGACGAAGGAGTATATTTTTTTATTTTCTCGCATAAATTTGAAAGGGTCGTAGTCAATGTCGCAGTAGAAATCAATGTTTGGTTCAAGGCGCCAGTAATATTTAAGGTTTTGTACAAGTGGATGTTTATAGAAAAACCCTGAATTGAATCTGCACATTTGGCGATATGATAAAGAGCCACCATAAACGATATCTTGTGATACCAGTTTCTCGAATTCGACTTTGGTCTTTTCCATATCAATCGAGTCTGGTACTTCCCAGTGTTCTTGAGGAATCAAAGCAAAAGTGGTATTACTTTTTGTTGATCTTGCGACATGTTCCATAAACTTGTTGCTGAATGGTTTGTCATTTAGAAATATGTAAGGATAATTGTATCTTCGATTGAATCTATCCTCAAGCATCCTGATTGAATGTTTAATATCTTCAAGCTCTGAATTGCGGACTAAAACTAAAATAGCAGCTTTTTCTCGAGTATCAGTTTTCCCTATATATTTATCTTCAGCAACGCCTCTATGATGCCATACCCATGGAGCTATTTCCTCTTTCCATTGGTTTTGTTTTGTCAAGTATTGAGTCTTTAATATTGTTTCGCGGTATTCCGTCAAGTTTTCAGGGAACTTTGTGGGCCAGTTTTCAACCCGAGTAAAATTTAAGGAGAGTTTAGTATAATCAACAAAATGTTCATCTATTTGTATTTCCAGTGGAGATTTTCCAAAACCATCAGCATTTTTAAAAACCATATCTTGTTTATCCTTGTCATTGAGATTGTTTTTGTTATCGAGAAGCAAATTTATTTCTTTACTTTGCAGCTTAGTATTTAAATTGTTTTTGGAACTTGCCCGTAGTTTAATAAGAATGGTGATGTTCAGTACCAGGGTTAATGCGATTGCTGCAACATAAAAAACTGTTTTGAATTTACTCATTTTGGTGGTATTAGTTGTTTTGGGGGATATTAAGGATGTTGAAGAGTATAATTTTGAGATAATGAATAACAAATGTTAGGGATTTTGGAGTGTAGTAAAGTGGGAGATGGCAAAAGGTGTGGGTTTTGGGGGGGGTGAAAGATAAAAAGAAAGGCTAAAGAAGAAGGGCGAAAGTGAGGACTATGTAAACGCTAACAGAGGAAAGCACAAGACGATAGAATAAAAGGAATAAAAAACAATTGGATTATTTAGGTTGAAGTAAAAATCAAATTTTTTTTAAATTGGAAACAATCAACGCCAACAAATAAAAAAACACAAGACAAATGTTTACAAACTGCAAATTAGTACAATATCATTTACCAATACAACTTTGCTCTTTTTAAACTGTGGCTGGTTTTATCCTATATAAAACTTTACATAAACAATTATTTATACCCAATCACGTTTTAATTGTGTACCCAATAAGCTCTTCACATTCAACCTTTATCTGCCAATAGTATATTAGAACCAATAAAACTTTTCTACCAATAGTTTTAGTTGTGAAATAAGCAAATCCAAATGACGTTTGCTTTTGTTGCTCTTTTATAAACAAATTGTAAAATTATCACAACTTTCGCAATGGAGGTAGTATCACAAGCAGAGGAAAACAATGTTCTTGTAAATCTCGAAGACGATTTGGAATTCGAGGAGTTTGATGTCGAAGGTATCTAAATCTCTTTTTTAATGTTTCTTTTACTAATTCAAATTTTGCAAGAATGGAGTGAAGACGAAAAGGATAAAGAAGATCTGAACCTTTGGGATGAGGATTGGGATGATGATGATTTGGAAGACGATTTTTCTGTGCAGCTAAGGTAAAGTCTTGCTCCTACAAAACGTGTTTTTGTTTTCAAACAGCAACTAAAATTTTGTTGTTTTTAGGGCCGAACTTTCAAAAGTCGCGCAGCAACAATCCATGAATGTTCAGTAGACGACTTTTCCTTATTCAATAGAACATTTTAATATACATTACAAGACTTGTATTTTAAAAGTTTTGGTCAAAATGAAATAAAGATAGGGAAATATTTGATTTGCTTTATTGATTATATATTAAATAACAGATAGACAGGAAAGTTAATGACGAATCTTGTTTAGATTTGGCTGCGTTCCCGGTATACTGAACCAGCTTTAGCAAGAATTGATGCGGCATAGGCAGGTGCAATGGATTCACGGACTTTTTGAACATTGTTCTTGACTCTTGCAGTAACTGCTGTTCTAATTTGTCTCTGTGCAAGCTTGTTGCGTCTTGAAGCTGATGGCCACAATTTGACTGTCATTTCAAAGCTCCAGAATCTCATAACGTAGACCTTGACGAAATCAAGAACAACAAAGTATGTGAGAGAGACGGCAAGAAGAGAGAATCCCCATGCCCATCCAATCTTTTGAACCAATGAACCAAGTCCAACTGAAACAATAATAGTAGCAAACACTTGTGTAGCCATAATAGCGGTAAAGAACAGTGGTGATGGCAAGTTCTCCCAGAAGAATCCTGACAATCTAGTAGAGAAAATGGTAAAGTGAGGAGCTGATGAAATGTTCAAGTAAATAATAGATTGCATCTTTTGGTCGTGTGGTGTCTTGCTGGATGGAAGGTCAACCATACTGATCATTGGAATGTCAAACTTATCACGAGCAATGAAGAACACACCATATGTAAGAGCACAAAGGAAGGCGCCAAGAATGATCGAGAGTGTAATAAGTTGACCGATACGCCATTTGTCTGGTCTTTGTGAAACTTGAGCATTATCAAAAGCAATAACAATAGTAGCAGCGTCGTTAAGTACAGCAATCAAGATAAGAAGAAGGGCATCCATCTGCCATCTCAATGTCAAAGTAATTGTAAAGAAGAAGAGCAAGAAATGGACAGTTGAAGTAATACGGTAAAGGGCGTAAGATCTCATACGTTGGAAAATAGCTCTACTAGTCATGATACCATCAACAATTGTAGACAAACCTGGAGCAAGCAAAACGATAT
>MBFT01000026.1:11628-24904 GCA_003086725.1 Furculomyces boomerangus | reverse complement strand
TACAGTCATGGACAGCAATACCAACATTGGCTTTCTTAAGAGCTGGAGCGTCATTGACACCATCACCAGTCATACCTACAAGAATACCTCTGTTTTGCATAAGTTCTACGACTCTGTATTTGTGTTCTGGAATAACTTGGGCAAATCCATCAGCGTGTACACATCTGTCAGTGAGTTGTTCTTCAGTAACATCAGGATCAACAAGTTTGGTGGCATCGAGAATAGCACGTTGCATACCCAATCTGTGAGCGACTTCTTTAGCAATAATGAGCTGATCACCAGTAACCATCTTAACAGTAACACCCATATCGTGACATTTGGCAATAGTTTCGGCAGAGTCAGGTCTTGGAGGATCGAGAAGAGAAATCATACCAACAAGCATCCAGTCTTCAAGGGAATCGGGTTTGGTAATGGCAACACCAAGAGCACGGAGACCACGGCGAGCAAGATCGTTAACGGCTTGGGTGGCTTCATCATCACCACCAACGAGTTTAACAATAACTTGTGGAGCACCTTTGGATACTCTGAAAGATTGGTTGGTTTCCAAGTTGAGAATAGTGGCTTGGGTCATTTTTGTGGATGGATTGAAAGGAAGGAATGAAGTGACTTTGAAACCTGGAACGGTGTGGTCCTTAAGATTTTGGAGAATTGGAACGTTAGCAGTAGCAGCAGTTCTGACAGCAAATTCAATAGGGTCACTAGTTCCTGGTTCGGCGGAGAGATAAGAGTAGAATAGGATATCTTCAGCGGTGTATCCTGGTTTGAGGTAGGGGTCATCGAAAGTGAGTTTGTTTAGCGTAAGAGTACCAGTTTTATCGGAGCAAAGAATGGAAACTGAGGCCATTTCTTCGACAGCAGTAAGACGTTTGACAATAACTTGTTTTTTGGCGAGTTGGTTAGATCCGACAGCCATAGTTACTGAAAGCACGGTTGGAAGACCTACAGGAATGGCGGCAACAGTAAGAACAACGACGTCTCTGAGGGAGTCAAGTACGATTGAACCAGTGATTTTTTTACCAGGAGCTCTGGCTTTTCTGTACAAGAGAATGTAGATGAAGATAATAACGACCATAACAACAGTGACAATGACCAAGAAGTTACCAATGGAGTTGACAATCTTTTGGAAATGACCTTGTTCGTTGGTAATGGCAATAAGATTGGCAGCTCTTCCGATGAAAGTGTTTTCACCGGTTTTGGTGACAACAGCCATCATCTGACCTTGTTTACAAATGGATGAGGAGTAGATAGTATCGCCTTTGTTTTTACTGACGGGGAGGGATTCACCGGTGAGACCAGCTTGATCAATAAGGAGATCTACTTCGGTGGCGGCACCATCAACACCAATACCAAGCAATCTGGCGTCGGCGGGGACAATATCACCCAATCTTACAACAATGACATCACCAGGAACGAGGGAGTTACTTTCAACTTCAATGAGTTTTCCTGCTCTCCAGACTTTGCTTTTGAGGGCAAGAGTGTTCTTAAGAGCATCGAGAGCAGCACCAGCTTTGGCTTCTTCGAACCAACCGATGAAAGCGTTTATAATGAGGAGACCACCAATAATACCGAAATTAGCCCAATCTCTGACAACACCACTGAGAATAAAGGCGATTTCAATGAGATAAGCGATAGAACCGGTGAAGAAGGAGAGGAAATGTAGGAGGGGATTACGTTTCTTTTCTTCAATTTGATTGAGACCGAACTTGGCTAGACGTTCAGCATGTTCAGCTTCAGTAAGACCATGCATAGGGTCAGTGTGGAGGAGGGCTTCAAGCTCAGGGGAGATGTCCTCCTTGTGCTCATGGTGTTCTTGCTCCTCGAATTCGACTTTCTTCTTCTCCTCCATAGTAAAAGGGGGTTTTGGATGTTAGGGGAATAAGTAATGGATTTAGCTTTATGCTTCACCGAAAAGTAATAATCGGATACAGAAACTAATATAGAGGGGATTAAAGAGAGAAATTTACCAAAAGTGAAGATAGAAGAGTTGTGAGGGAATTTGCTAGATATTTATAATAAAGGAGGTAATTAAGGAGTAAAAAATTTGTTACGCGAAGGTTTTAAGTAGTTTTGCAGGCTGCTTTGTTTGGATGTGCCTAATAGACGACCTAAACTTAAAGATTAAGAGCAAAGGCTTTGATTAGTCAGAAACTTCGAAACGATACAGGCGATGTTTTGCCTATCAAAGCAAAAGGAACAAAACATAAACAAGCGATAAGAAGATGTTCAGTCTGCGCAAATGATATTCGACTTATCTAACCGCATTTGCCTTTCTAAACAAACGCCGCCTCCTAACTCTCAAATGTACGAAGATGTCTTTTTATAAATGTCGCTCCTTTTTAGGATGCCTCCTTGAAAAAGATTTAAAACTCCCTCTGGTTGGCCCAATCGCTTGTAAACCCGACTTTTGCTCTCTATTGGCTGGCTGTTCTGCCAACCATCAACAAGACATTTGCCCCGAAAGTTGAAGCGAAGTGTATGTTTCTCTTCCGAGTGGCTTGGGTGTTTTTCCTATAGGATCTCTTCTTCTCATCCGACTTTCTGTTCCTCTTTTCTTATTTGCCACATAAACACCCATCGGCCAAATCTTTCTACTTGGTGAATTTTGGCCAATCGTTTTTCTGGACTGATCCGAATTATACTTTCTCGTCATTAGTACGAGTTTTTCTTCTGCCAAATTTCCGCAAATCAACAACTTTTTTACAGACGCAAATCAAATTTAGCTTTTCATATCTAAACTATTTTTCCTAATTAAGCTGAAAGATCTATGTACTCCCAAACTTTTTTAGCATGAATTACGTTTTCTCAACAATAAAAACCAGAGGTTGGCGAATCATAAGCGCCAATTTATTTTTTTATAAAACTTATTTATAGGAAACACATACACCTCTTTTTGAATCGTTCAAAAAAATTGTTTGCTTGGAGTGTAGCATAGTCTTTCCAAAATGTATGGAAAAGTAGTATGTCTTGGCCAATTAGGCTAAAACCAATTTATCTGATAAAAATCGGCATCTTTTTGTTATATAATATAGAGTTACTTATTTTGCACAACTATAACGGCCCAATTTGTGACAAGTCATTTGGGTATTTTCGCACAGCACGTAAAAGCCAAGCTTTCCAGTAAATAAACTGTTTCCTCCTTGGACAATAATGTAAACGAACATTTTAGACAACGACAAAACGTAGTGTTTGTTTGGCCTAGTAATATAAGAGACCATTTTTGGCATAATGAAAAAGGTTTTTGAGTGCTTTAATAAAATAATATCCAAACTTTGGAGCGAAACGAAAGTTGCACTTTTCCATTTCTGCCAAACAAATCTGATTCTTCCACAACAAAATCTCATTTGGTATAAACCCCGTGTAAACTATCCCTATTTAAACCAATAAGATCCAAACCTCTGCAAAATATCCGTTTGCTTATGAAATTGGAAACATGAAACATTTTTGTCCAACCATCAAGCTTAATTCATTCACCGTTTTCCCTCTAACAAAACGCTCCCTCATTTTGTTTATCACCCTTCCAAATACTTTCGTCTTTTATTTCCTCACTCTTTTACATCTTACCCTAAAAACAATATGAGCTGGAGCAGTAGACTATATACCAAACTATCTTCAAAAGAATTCAAGAACTACATCTTGAGGTACGTCCCCCCGCCACTTTTAAGATTCTAACTTTTTCATTTTAGCACTCACTTTTGGGGTCCAGGTAATTTTTTCTTTTAGTTTCTTCTCCTCATTCCTCTTTTCATAGTTGTAAACTGGGGTCTACCCGTCGCCGCTGTTGCCGATACTTTCAAATCTCCTGAAATGATCTCCGGAAAAATGACTTTGGCCCTCGCCATGTATTCCTCCGTCTTCACAAGGTATGCTTGGATGGTATCCCCAAGAAATTATCTTCTTTTCGCTATGCACACTGTCAATGCTTGTGCCCAGGGTGTACAACTTTACAGATTCACCAACTACTATGGTGGCTTATCCAATTGCATGGTAATGATGAAAGAAACTATATCTGGTAATAGTGAACCTGCCCCCGATGCAAAAACACAACAAAAAGTAGAAAAATAAACCTCTACGTTTTTAGAGCATTATAACAAATTTTGTTTTATTAGTTCACATACAATAATATCATTTCAAAAAAAAAAAATCACTATTTAGCAATTGGTTTAAAGTAGTATTGTGCGTCAATCAATGTACATTGTCGAACTCTCTTTGCGTGTGGCGCGTACATTAGCATTCTACTCATATTGCTGTCGTTTTGTGGAATGTAATAATATAAATCCGGAACTTTCTTGTTGTTTGCATCCAACTTGCTTCTTTTAAGCTTACCAAAAAACCTTTCCGACTCCAGAATCCCCTCCACAACCCGCGTTACAACTCTGTCATCATACGAACCCAAAATCCCTTCCATCAAATATTTCTTTATAGATTCTATTGTCTGCTTCGCGTTTCTACATGTAATTGCCATATACTCTATTATACAATTCGTCGCACTTTCAATTGTATCGGTATCAACAATTTCCTCCTTTTCAACTACATCAAACTCCTTGTACAACATTTCATCGCTGGTGCTATCGTTTACATTCAAATATTCATCATTTCCATAATCATCTATCTGTGGTGGCGAGGATGGTGGCAGATCTTCTGATACCTTGTAATAATCGTGTTTCTCTGTAAATGTGTAGCTGCCAATATTGCTACTAAGGTTTGGATGGCTCGAAGTAGGAACGAGGGTACAACTTGTACCGAAAGAAACTTTATTTCTCTGTCTTTTGTGCTTTTTGTTGGTTTTGTTAATATCATCAAGTTTATTTTCTTTTGAGTATTCAAGTGTTTGTTTCATGGCTGGAATTTGTAGTTTATTTATAGATCTAGCATTCGCCTTCAGAATCCTGTTCATTAAATGTTTGGTTTCAGGTGTGATACAGAAACTAAATGTATTTCCAACAAAGTTCAGAACATCATTATCTTCGAGAAATACAAGTTTTCTGTTGTTGTAGAATTCCCCGTTTATGCGTATTCCATTAGTACCCACAACAAATAGACAGAAGCGGAGGTTGCTCCCACAAAAGTATATTTTCGCATGTTGTTTTGATACAAACCTACTATTTATTTTTATAAACTTGTAGTTTCCGCTGTAAAGTGGGTCTGAACGTCCAATGTATATAGGACACTCCAAATCGCCAAAGATCCAACTAGTCTCCATGTATTCCGTTTTAATTTATATTGCGTCTAATGTACAAGAGGGGTTTTGAAAATAATGTTATTTTCTTTCTCACACCCTTTATATAAACCCAAACCCAAATTCAAAAACTTTGTCTCCCTTTTTACATTTTTACGCGTTAACGCTTTCGCGAATTTCCCCCCGCGATGATTTGTCAACTTTACATAAAACGCGCGTGTTCTCCACCAACCATTTTTATTTCAAGAATGAATTCGCTTTTAATTGGCTACTTCCTCAAATACCAAAAATCCATTCTGCAAATTTCTTTATTGGTTTTGTACAACCAACTATGAATACTCCATACACCTCACATTTGCGTCAAGATGAATTCAAAAGTGTATATGATCCAAGTGAAGACACTTTTTTGTTATTGGATGCACTTGAAAATGATGCCAAATACATTCAGAACCTAAAACCACTAACATGTTTAGAAATTGGGTAATTTGTATAATGTTTTTCTAACAATTCCTAATCATACTTCTTTTAGAACTGGATCTGGAATAGTTACAACATTCCTTGCAAAAATACTTGACACACAACAAACGATTTACGTCGCTACCGATATCAATCCAATGGCAACCAAAAGCTTGTTGTTGACAGTAAAACAAAACTTTGATACTGTACCAATAGTTGAACCCATACTAACGAATTTGGTTGGAGGGCTATCATGCAAGTTTGATTTGATAGTGTTCAATCCACCATATGTGCAATCGGAAAGCGAAGAAATCGGAACTAAACTATTTGCAGCTACTAGTGGTGGCATTAAGGGGAGAGAAGTTATGGATAAACTTTTTCCTCAGCTTGATACAATAATGTCTGATACTGGTGTGTTTTATTTAGTTGCTATACAAGTAAACAAGCCCAAAGAGATTATTGAGGTTATGGAAGGATATGGCTTTATTGGAGAGATACTTTTGTCTAGGAGGTGTGGTATTGAACTGTTATATATTCTCAAATTCATAAGGAATAAACAACTATTGCAATAATAAACTAAATGAAACCCAAAAATAAATCTATTCAAACATTTTTTTGGCGTATTCATATGCCATAAAAGTTGCTGCATTGGCAGGGAATGCTCTTGCTATTGTAGGTGCAAATCCCCTAAGGTAGATTTTGTATCCACTTACTTTGGCTTCTGCCTTCAGAGCAGAAATGGCTGCAAACATCGAACTGTGCTTGTAATCCATCTGCATCCGTGACTTGATTATATCCTGTGGGTAACACACAAGCCATGCCGAAATTCCTGCAAACCCACCACTAAGGAATAGTTCCATCGGTGTATTTTCCCTAGAATTTTCGTTGAAAACCTGTTTCAGATATTCGTAAGTACCAAAGTATGCATAGAAACTAGGAATATCACGAAGGAAAGTTATAGGAAAACCCCTATACAAACCAGCGAACCCATTTGAACGAACGGTTTTCACACCACAATCAAAAACACCAGTATATAGTGGCTTCGCCAAATGTGTCTGTGTTTGCAGTTTGACTTTTAGCAACTCTACAGGACAGTTCAGTAATGACATAACACCACCAGCCAAACCTCCAGCAAGTGCTTTATCAAACAATGATAGATCGTCCCCTGACCTCAATCCACGGAATTCAGATAGATACTTGCGGAATTCACCATTTGCAGCAAAAACTACTGCATTACAAAAACCGATTCCCATCATTGGAGAAGCAACACCTTTGTAAAGACCGGCTAATCCTTCGTTCTTGATTGTTGTTTGGAGGCAATGTATTGTGTTTTTGTAGATTGGGGGTGTTGGTTGTGTCTGCATTCTTACTTTAAGTGTATCGAATGGATGTCCTACAACGACCTGCGCCCAGCCACCAAACGTTCCAGCAATGAATTCCTGAACTCCAAAAGGAACAGCAGACAAAGGATTTTCAGAAACGCGTTTCTCTTCCATCTTGTAAAAGAACAAAGAATTCAAATGAAATAATGATCTTGGAAAAAAAGAAAGATATGTCAAGTGCCAACAAAATAAAAAAAATGCCGAAATCAACACCCAAAAATCATTTCTCACTGAAATTTTTCTAAAGTGTCATAATTTGTAATTCCATTTTTTGTACCCCCTTCATACTACTATCACAACTTTTACAATTTGTTTCAGAAAAAAAACAATTCTAAATTTTTCTCTTATAAAAATCACCATTTAGAAGGATAAGAATTAAAAATGCATTTTTGTTCTAAATGCACATTTTGGTAAACTACTTGTAGTCACATAATGTGTATACGTGTTGATTGGAAAAACTAGTATTGGTTTACTTTTCGTCTATATGCATTTATTGTCAAAAGTAAAGGGAAAACCCAACTTTCACATTAAAGTCGAGATATTTTCATAAAAAGTAGATACTGGGGTTCATGGTTGATGGCCTAACAGTGCAAGTTGTTTCTTTCTACATTCATAGTATTCTTGTTTGAGATCGCTGCATAGTAAAAACTTTTGTTTCCAAGTTGGTGGGTTCTGTAGGCATTTTAGGAATTTGTAGTGTACTTCGGCACATTCCTGATCAGCAATCTTGTTTGCTTCTACTTTTGGCATTCTTGGTGTTATTGATACTGTGTTTTCCATATAGATTGTTTCTTTTATTTCTTCTTTTGAGTCTGATCCATATTTTGATTTCTCATCGCTCTTTAATGTTTCAATGTAATCGTCTAACGTCTTGTCATCTTTGTTTTTGTCCATATTTATATATCTATTGGTTATATATAATCTTGTTTGATAGAGCTGGTTTGGTAACTAACGATGAGGAATGTAATAGAAAAAATAATTTAATTCTTGATCACTACAAAAACTCTTGTTGTATCGCAAAAATTAAGAACCAATACTTGATAGAATTAAAAGTATTAGCCAATAAATAAAGTTTTTGGGTTTGTCAAATAATATGTGTGATTTGTTTTAAGAGAATCTATTAGTCAATGATTCCTGTTGTTTTTAGAGGTTGTTGAGAAACGGATAAACTTTCTTGTTTTTGATAGAGCGATTTTAAATCTCGATTCTTTATACTTTTACTCTATTCGATCCTCATTTAAAAGAACAGTAACAAGAAATCCATTCAATCTGTCTTTGCAAAGATGCCAGTTATTCATCCAGTAGCCACACAATTTTCAAAAACTTTGGTAGAATCTCGTGTTCGAGCAATAAGATTATATAGGGATTGGCAAAAAGCAGTTCCAGAAATAACAGCAGAATACAGATTGAATTATCCAATGCATGTTATCAGGCAAAAAATCAGACAGGAGTTTGAGAAGAATCGCGAGCTTACAAATATAGGTGCTATCAACATTGCACTTTTTAAGGGGCGTGCAACTTATGAAGAAACACTTAATTGTTGGAGTCAGGTTAACCACATTAACAACTACTTTAATGAAGATTATAGGCCAACACAAAAGAAGGCTATTGAAACTAACTTTTTGTCTGGATTTTTGAGTGGTCAAAACTAATATTCTTAATAAACTCGGTAAAACTTCGAGTGTATATTAGTATTTACCAAAAAATAAATCTTTAAGCAATTATAGTTCATTCACAAATAAAAGTGTTTACTGTTTTATTTGAAAACAATAGTAAATCAAAAATAAGAGAAAACTAAAGGTTTCCCCTTATTGACTGTTCTCTTTCAATTGATTCAAACAGTGACTTGAAGTTTCCTGCACCAAAACCATTATGGTTTCTGCGTTGAATAAATTCAACGAAAAGGGTTGGGCGGTCCTGAAGTGGTTTTGTAAATATTTGAAGCAAATAACCATTTTCATCATAGTCAATAAGAATGTTCAATCTTTCAAGGTCATCGATACTTTCCTTGACTTGGAATTTGAGACTGCCAGCTTGATTCTTGAGGCGAATTCTCAAGTTATCATAATATGATTTTGGAGTTGCTAAAAAATCAGCACCTCTTCTCGTCAATTTTTCAACGGTTTCGATAATGTTGTCTGTGTTAAGAGCAATATGTTGGATTCCAGGCCCACCATAATATTCAACAAATTCTTCAATCTGACTCTTTCTGATACCTTCGGCTGGTTCGTTAATGGGAAGTTTGATCTTCTCAATGCTATCAGCCATAACAACAGATCTGAGAGAGCTGTACTCTGTGTGGATGTCCTTGTCATCAACAGACCAGAACCTATGGAAATCCAAAATGTTTTCATACTTTTCACAAACTGCATTCATTTGGTCGGCAGGTTGGTTGGAAACACAATGATCCACATAGTTTATCTCTATGCTTTCAAGAGATTTGAGTAATGGATCTGCATCAAATAATTTGTATCCAGGAAGAAAAGTCCCTTTATAATCCTTGCGTTCGATAAAAGTATGGTTGGTTCCATTGTAAAGGGAGATGGTGGCGAGAACGACTTTTCCGTTTTCGTCTGCTTCAACATGTGGTTTCGAGACTGGGGTGGCACCCTTTGATACTGCAATTTCGTAACAAAGTTTTGCGTCATCAACAGTGAAAGAAATGTCGCGAACACCGTCGCCATGAAGAGACAAGAATTCGCCCATTTCATGGTTGTTTGGCAACAAAGCGGATTCGAAACAGAAAATAGCATCGTTGTTTCTTACAACATGAGAAACTATGCTACGGCTTCCAGTTTCCAATCCCTTGTATGCATAAGGTTCAAATCCTAAACGGGTGCAGTAAAATGATGCGGCTTGTTTTGCATTTCCGACCCAGAATTTTATGTGATCAAAAGCCTCGTACTTGATAATCGAAGTGTTTTTTTGTGGGCTAAATGTCATTACCACATTAAATAAATACAAAGAAGAATGGTTTGGGTATATAAAGATGGTTCTTTGATATGTTAGAATAAACTAGTAACTGTCAGATAATGTTCTCCTTAAAGACTTTCGAAGAAAATAGTTTTGAAAAAGAACTCTGGAAAACTGCACCCTTTTATACCCAAAAATGAAACCTAACCCTCTAGAAAAACTAGGTTTTGATGCCTATGAAAATTAATGATTCTATTGACTGTTTATGGCATTATTAATAATCCAGTCTGCAGATCCTAATAGGATCAAATAAAGACATATCAGAAAAGAGCTTTGTCATGTGAGCTATAAATATAAAGTATGGGGTACAATTTGCCTACATTTCAAAGGTCGTGTGAAACTTTAGGGGTATAATCTATTGAGTCAGCGTGGTTTGTTTGCGAATAGTTAAATGAAAATGTATGTTCTGTATATTGGAGATGGTCATGTGATACAAAGGAATAACATTCTTTGCAATTTAATCGGAATAGACGAGGAAAAACCGTGCGAATAAAATAGAGATAAAGGAACAAGTAAAATTAGTCGCGTGGATACAATATAAACAAATACTTTCAAGATACTTTTTTGTTTGGGCAATTAACAAAGCTAATAATGCAGTCATCTCTTGGGATTACTGTGCAATTCTACAGTTAATACACATACGATAATCATCAATACAACCAATTTTTCTCAAGTTCCGACTAAACAAAGCAGTTTTACTATGAAAAATGTAATGAATGCAGATGATATTTTTTTAATAGTTTTGGGATATTTATAAGCTTAGTACCTGTTTTAAGGATAAAACGTGAGAAACAATCAGACTATGAGTCATGATTAAAGATGTTCTCTCCAACAATATCTATGAACTTAGCTAATCAGCGTGAAATATAGCTTATGATTACAGGTTTTAGAGCCATTTTTAAAGTATACATCCAAATGTATCCAGCATGTAAAATCACTATAAATCTTCTTTGGCTTGTAGTCCTCTAAAACCTCAATAGCCCTAAACTTTCACCTATTGTTGCTTTATTTTTAAGTCATTATTGGGGTTTCAACTCATCTTTTTTGTGTATATTTCATGAATAAAATTTGAAGGAAAGCTGATAAACAGTCGTGTAAAGTTCAGTGTTAAAGAGTTTTTTATTTATACTTTACTATTGTTCAGAAAATAAACATTTGAAACTCCTCAAAATGAATCAAACTACAGATAATTGCTATTGGCTCCAATAGAAAAGCAAGCCAATTGTTTTTTTGTTTAAAATTGTGAGTTTGATCAAAGTTTACTCTTTCAAATATAACATGAATCTTCTAGTCAGGCAAAAGTTTACAGCGCTAAAACATTCGCGGATTCTCCCATTGTCCTTTTTTTCTATGAAATATTCTGATTTGAGTGCTTTTCCAGAAACCAAAAGGAAATACATCCCCACTTCTGGAATATACCCAAAAGGGTTTTTGGTTGGTAGTTTGCATTGTGGAATCAAGAAAAACAAAAACAAAGATCTAACCCTCATTCTATCAACAAAGCCATGTACCGCATCCGCTGTTTTTACGAAAAACCAAGTTGTAGCTGCTCCCGTCGAAATAGACAGAAAACTTTTGAATGAGATTAGAGAATTGAACAAAGATCATATCCGTTCAATCATAGTGAATTCCGGTGTCGCAAACTCTGTTACGGGCGAACTTGGTTACAAAAATGGGAAGCTTATGGCAGAGGCAGCGGATAAGTACATTGATCAGTTTGATTCAAAAACCAATCGCCACATAGAAAATAACCCCGAAAAACTGCTTTCGAAATCTCTTATCATGTCAACTGGTGTTATTGGTCAACAACTCCCTATAGAAAAAATTACTACTGGAGTAAAACAGCTTGAAGGAAAGCTCGGCGACTCCCATGCTCATTGGATGGAGGCAGCAGCTGGCTTTATGACAACAGATACATTCCCAAAAATCATGAGCAAAGAATTTGAACTTCCAAGCAGAAAGGGAAAGTATCGTTTTTGTGGAATTGCTAAGGGTGCAGGAATGATTCATCCAAACATGGCCACGCTTCTGGCCACTGTTACCACAGACGCATCAATCACTCAGAGTCTATTGGATAAAGCTCTATCATATGCTGCAGACAAATCGTTCAACTCCATAACTGTCGATGGTGACACAAGTACAAACGATACTGTAGCGATCCTTGCAAATGGATTAGCATCTACCGAAAACAGTCCTTGGAAAATATCAACAGAGGATCAAGACTTCGAGTCCTTCAAAACTAATCTCTCCGACTTTATGAAAGATCTTGCCATTCTTGTTGTTAGAGATGGTGAAGGAGCAACAAAATTCATAAAAATAAACGTCCAAGGCGCTGAAACTGTCCAACAAGCACATACTGTTGGAATGTCCATTGCCACATCTCCCCTAGTCAAAACAGCTTTCTATGGCATGGATGCAAACTGGGGAAGAATTCTCTGTGCTGCTGGTTACTCCTCTGCAAAAATTAACCCTCAGAAAATCGGACTCTCCCTCATACCATCAGACAACTCTCCACCTATGGAACTTGTCAAAAATGGACAGCCACTCCCTCTAGACGAAGACAGAGCACTATCCATCCTCAAACTTGAAGATATTGGTGTAGAAGTTACTCTAGGTATGGGTAATGAATCTGCCACTGTATTTACTTGCGACTTCTCCCACGAATACATAACAATAAATGGAAGCTACAGATCATAATCCCATACCAATAAATACTTTGTCTTTATATTCGGCATCTCATTTTCAATAAACCAAAAAATTAATGGCAACCTAAAACTTATCGTAATTTATACTCCTTTTTTTATTCTGAGTTTGTAGCTATTTTGAAACGAGAGTATCTATCCAACACCAAACATTTTATTTTACAACTGCCATAACCGAGCAACAACTTTATTTCATACACATAAAGACAGTGAGATGAAAGTCTAAATTCAGTTTCCAACGGGCGCCACTGCCTCAAGAAGTTCTGAAGATGTCATATCCAAAAGCCTTGCAAGATCATCAATAGAGTTTTCAATGCTTTCTTGATAATGTGTTTTCATGTTTCCTTTACTCGTCCTTAAGTTCAAAGTTTCTGTGTCGTTGTTCATACCATTATTCTGTGTATTTAACATGGCCTCAAGTAAGTTATATCCATTTTCTTCAAGCTCAAGATCGCCTTCTTTATCAGAATAATTTCCAAGCTTCACGTGTCTATCTGACTTATTGGTTGTTTCGTTGAAGACATCTTCAAACAAATAATCCAAGTCAGTAGTTTGAGATTTATCATACATATATTCATTTGTTTTCG
>MBFT01000025.1:34594-44954 GCA_003086725.1 Furculomyces boomerangus | reverse complement strand
GCTATCATCGTTTGTCTTGTTGAAGGACCAGTCAGTTTCCCCGAAAGTTCTATGGTTCCAAGTTCTTTCTCTGGATCATTTTTTAATGCATCCTCTACTTGCATGATTTCCTTCTCTAGTCTCTCCCGCTTTCTTTTCCCGCTAGTCTTCTCTGCTTCCTCTTTCTTTTCCTTCACTGTTGCTTCCAAAACACATCTTCTACACCTGAAATCCTCCAGTTCATCTATTCCTGTGTATAGTTTCAGACAGTCTTCCACCCGACAAGATCCAACTCTTGGTACTGGCAGTGATATGCTGTCTATACTATAATGCCGCAATGACGCTGTGTATCCACACCTCACGCATGCTATCTTACTTGCCGCAAGTCCTGAAAAAGGGTTCCTCCTTCTCTCTGTTTCTTTCTCGCTTTCTGATATCTGTTTTAGTGATTGTTTCTTCTCTATTTTCGCTCCTTCTAGCGTCTGAGTAATAATTTGGAAAAATTCTTGTGCGTCCTGCTCTTCTCTACTCCACACCCATGGTGCTTTGCCTCCCAAAATCCTTAGAAATTCTTTTGGTACAAACACACCCCTTCTTTTCTCTGTCGGCTCTATTTCTTTCAAAACGTTATACAACTCCCATATTATCTCCTCATCTGATCCTTGTTTTCTCCTTATTCTCACCATACTCCCTGATGAAAGCTCTTTATTCTTGTTTTCTACATACTCGCAGAACAAATTCAATGAACTTAGCGATTGAAGTACACTATTTGCAAAACAAGTGTTCCCTAGATTGTAAAGCGTTCTCGGATATCTTTTGCCCTCACCACCTTTATTGTTTTCTCCTACTACTTTCCTTGTTTTCCTTCTCTTTTTTACTTTATTTATAGTTTCTTTTCCTGTCAAAAATCCAATTGCTGTTCTTGCTGACAAAATACCAACAAACAGTGCACCAAAGCTAACAATCAGTATTCCTAGCGGAATTCCCCTAATCTTTTTCTGTATTATAATATCCATCTAAAAATCTTTAGATTATCAAAGAAATAACTAAAAAAAACGTTCCATTTCTACTATTCGCCTTTTTCATCAAATGACTATTTCCAAAGAATCTAATTGAACAACTCTTTTTGTACACAAATTGTTTCCACAGTTTCACCAAAATCATGTTTTTTTTTTATTTTTCTCTTAGATTGCCAAATTTTCAACCCATTTAATTCAACAAATCATATTTCAATTTCTATTACATTTTTATTGGTTGATCTTGACAACACAGCTTTTTTTTTTCAAAAGCTTTTCAAAACATTTTTCTCTTTTATATAATTCCAAAAACATTACATCATGCTTGATTCTCAAATTGATATCACAAAAAGCCTTATCGAAACCACGGAAGAGCTTGAACAGCTTGTTTTAGGGTAATCAATCTTTCAACTTTAATTAAATTAACTTTTGATTTTTTTAGTCCTGATGGCCAACCTCTTTCCAAAAAAGCTCTAAAAAAACTCGAAAAAGAAAAAGAGAAGGAAAAGCGCAAACAAGAACGTGCCGCCCAGCTAGCTCAGGAAAAGGCACTGAGAGATTCACAAGAAGATGATTTTGCAAAAAACAACTATGGGAAACTACCTATGAACCAATCTTCCGAAAAAACATCTACCATCTGGTCAAAAGTCCGTAATATCGAAAATGCAGAGATTGGAAGTACTGTCCACATCCAAGCCAGAGTTCAAGCCTCTCGCCCAACCGGCTCAAAAATGTGCTTTTTGATTCTACGTGAAGGAACTTCAACCATCCAAGCTCTTGCCGTTGTCAATAAAGACACAATCTCCAAACAAATGGTCAAGTTTGTTGATAGCATCCCTTCTGAATCTTTGGTCAGAGTCACCGCAACAGTCGTCAAACCCGATGAACCAGTCAAAAGTTGCACTGTCAGTTCTGTTGAACTCCATATCGAAACCATTCACATTATTAGCGAAGCACTTGCCCGCCTTCCATTCTCTCTTGACGATGCCACCCGTCCTGACGAAGAATATGAAAAGGATCCTGCCTTAGTAAAAGTTAATCTCGACACTCGTCTTGATAACAGAGTTATTGATCTCAGAACAATCACCAATAATGCTATCTTTAAGCTACAATCTGCTGTTTGCAAACTATTCCGTGAATTTTTGGATGCTCAAGATTTCATCGAAATTCATTCACCAAAAATCATTGGTGCTGCTAGTGAGGGTGGTGCAAATGTTTTTAAAGTTTCTTACTTTAAACGTTTTGCATACCTCGCACAATCTCCTCAGCTCTACAAGCAAATGTGTATAAGTGCTGATTTTGGAAAAGTTTATGAAATTGCCCCAGTTTTCAGAGCAGAAGATTCCAATACTCATAGACATTTGACAGAATATATCGGTCTTGATTTGGAAATGTCTTTCAAAGAACATTACCACGAAGTAATGTTTATGATTGGAAGAATGTTCACTTATATTTTCACCGAACTTGAAAAACGTTATTCACATGAAATTGAAATCGTCCAACGTCAACACCCATTCGAACCCTTCAAGTTCAGCGAAGAACCTTTGAAACTCGAATTCTGTCAAGGAATTGCACTTTTAAGAGAAGCTGGTATTGAAGTTGATGATTATGAAGATCTTTCAACTGCAAACGAAAGGTTGTTAGGTAAACTCGTGAAAGAAAAGTATGGAACTGACTTTTACATGCTCGACAAATTCCCACTCGCAGTTCGTCCATTCTATACCATGCCTGACCCACACAACCCAAACTACTCAAACTCATATGACTTTTTCATTAGAGGCGAGGAAATCATGTCTGGTGCACAACGTGTGCATGATGCCGTCTTCCTTGAAGAGCGTGTAAAGTCATGTGGTGTTGATCCAGATACCATCCGCGATTATGTTGATGCTTTCAAGTATGGTTGTCCACCTCATGCTGGTGGGGGTGTAGGTCTTGAACGTGTTGTCATGCTCTACCTCAACTTGGGCAACATCCGTCGTGCATCACTATTCCCACGCGATCCTAAACGCATCGACCCATAATCACTTCCAACCATATAATTCAGATTTTTATAAACAAAAAATAAAGTCAAAGTTTTCTACTCTTATTAATATTAAAATCATTATTTTGCAAAGTTATTAATATTTGATTTCTAACATTTATATCAGTAGAATAGCTCTTGTGGCGTTCTTCCTGGCTGCAACAATTCCCAACTAGGTGGTGGAATCCATTCTATGCCAGCATGCCCATCGAGAATACCAGTTGCTGCATTAACCATCGAAGAATAGACAATTGCTTCTGGAACATTATCTAAATATCAACAAGATTAGTTCTATATAATAACAAGAATATCTACCTCCTTCATTGACAAACATTAATAGTATGGATGCAGTTTTATCATTTTTGACACATTCTGTAATAATACATCTAGATATTCCAGAATTAATAAAGTTGTCTTTGGTAATTTTTTTTAATTGTAAATCGTCAGTTTCCATTTTGTTTTCAATTGATGAGCTTTTTGTGTCTGATATTTCCATTTTTTCCAATTTTAAACTTGCTGATCCAGAATATAGATTCACAAGTGGGATTCCATTCTTTTCAAGATTCAAACAGAATTCGCTATTTTCGTTTCCAATCCTGAATACCTTGGCTTTCGGACTATTAAAATCGTTAAAAAAAAGGTGAAAAAGGAAATATTGAATTACCCATCCAGTACAAGATCATCACATAATGCAGCGTTTCCACTTGCTAGTAATACGAGATCTTTGAATTTGTTTTTTTGATAGAAATCTATAATCTGTTTAGCAAAAAGTTTTTTCATTCCTTTTAGTGGAGGTGTTCTGGATTGAACAAAAGTATATTTTCCATCTTGGGTTTGGTACACTAAATCATGTGAATAAAGGTTTTAATGGAGACAAAATTATGAGGATAATACCTTCAAGAGCCAAACTTGGATATTGTTTACAGTGTGAATATGCGCCTTTCCCGTATAAACTGCAAACGAATTCGCTTTCTAATGCACCTATTCTCAATAATTGAGCTGTGGAAATAATGAGATCAACAGAAAGTTGGGGTACATTTCCTATTGAAACAGCAGGCTAAAAAAACGCAATAATGGGTTTTAAGTTTTTCGGTAGTTAATATACTTACTAGAACAAGGATGGATTCGGAAAATGGTTTTGATTCTTGATCGTTCTTGAAATACATGGTTGTTGGAAAATTAACAAAACAAAACGTTAATGTTATTTCTACCAATAGGTAATTTATATATTTTTAGAAATTCCTGGCCAATAAACTACCTCAACAAAATTTCCATGTGTAACTTTTCCTAAAACTGCTTTTTTTCTCTATAAATTCTCCCTTTCTCTACTTTGACTTCAAGAATATATAACTGTACTCTACCCACACATCATTTATTCATCTCTCCCTCTATTTTCTACGAAAAAAGTATTTCATCATCAATCGCCACCAACTCCCAGCTACAAAAAAATAGATTTTATTAAAATGGAACCAGAAACCAAATTCGAAGATGTCCAAGTTCTCAACAACAACGAGGATATAGAAATCCCAAAAAACAATTCAAAAATGAGAGCACTAAGTTTCATCATTTGTTCACCTACAGTCGACACACCAGATAACTTTTCTGTTGATACTCCAATAAATTCAAAGGTTTTGGATTTAAAACGCGAAATAGAGATACATCATCCTCTACATCCAAAAGCCTCGACATTGAGGTTAATCTACAAAGGAAAGTTGCTTGTCGACAAGGATGATATTTCTCCTGTTGCAGAATCTGTAAGTTTTGCTTTTTACATGCTTTTATTTCTAAATTATATTATTCAATTTTCCATTCTAAAACATCTCTTGTTTTCTAGTCATTGTCTGGAGATACACCAGTTATTCACATGGTTGTGAATTTGCTAAAAAATCCACACATTATTACCTCCAAGCCAACTAAAACCGAAAGTTCATCTAAAAATGAACCTGCTGCTGTATCCATTGACTCCCCAACTAAAAAAAATACACAAGATGATTCTAGCATCGAAAATCCAGGAGAACCAAATACAAAAGAAAACAACATTTACGACACATCCCAAAACACTTCTGGAGGTATACAGGCTTTAAGCTCTAAATTCCAATACTTGTTTATAGATGGGCAAGTATATTTGGCAGTTTGGCCGAATACACCACCAACAGTTGAAGATAGATATTCACATGTTTTCAATAGCCAAAGTTCCAGAATAGGATATTCTTCACTTGCATCAAGCTACCCGCCTAACCATTATCCAGTTCTTGGTACCAATATGCTGCCTTATGTATCTAGTTATGGAAGTATCCATAATAACAACATTAATGGCAACATTTTAGCTAACAACACTTTTGTAGGTAGAGATCCAATTTATAATCAACTTGGCGAACTGGAACTTAATGAATTACAAGTTTTGTTGAATGGAGAAATTCCAATTGACAGACTTGCACAAGTAATCCCTCAAAACAATGACCCAAACATCTTTTCTGCTGTAATGTCGACATTATCTACAATTTATCAGAATCTATCCACCATATTCAGCTATATCACACTTGCGTCAGTTACAAGGGCATTTTGGATGTTTTTCAAAGTTGGAATATTCTTTCTTTTGTTTTTGAGGGACGGAAGCATGAGCAAACTATTTACTTTTGCATGTATTGCAATAAGCATATTTGTTCTTCAGAGTGAATTCCTTCGTACATTTATAAATAGATTCTATGAAAGAAACAATGGGAATGTGATTACTAACCAACCACAACAAAATGAAAACATCAACGCAAATCCCGAAATCGACCCGAACCAAGTTAATCTAGAAGATGATAATACAGTAGAACAAAATACAGGTTTGGTTGATGATGGTGCAGTACAAGAAAATATCCTGGATCAAATATCTGTATTTGGGAGGATGCGTGCCCTGCTTTTTGCTTTGCTTTTCTCTGTCTTGCCAAGTACACCAATTGTATTACCTCAGGAAGCCAACCAGGAAATTTAATAGATTTATGTGGTTTATGATAACCAAAAGAAATCCATTTAAAAATATATGATCCACTTTTTGGCCTCAGGAGGGTGTGATGGAAATTCAAAGATTTAAGCCATAAACAGTTGTAATTGTTTTAAATCGGCCGTTGTTGCATCAATTCACTATGATAATTTAACATTTTATGAACCTGACAATTTCAGATATTTTTTTAATAAATAATGGTATAAAAGTACATCTTGATGTAGTATAAATGTATAAAGCTGTATAGTTATCCAATATATATTCATCTAACATAATCCCAAAGAAAAAAAATTGTATGTAGAGTTTATAAAATACCGGTTTGATATTTGATAAAAGTTCAAAATAAAACAGTGCCGGTTTATGATACTTGAATGATGCTTGTAGCTATTCTGTGGTGGATAGTGTTGCATAGAGATTATAAATAAAACAGAATAAAAGCTGGTTGGTTGTGGGGTGCAGATGGGGTGTGGGTGAACAATGAGAATACATTCTTTGTTGCTCGTTTGTTTTTCTTTTTTTATTTATAGCACATGTGTGTGAAACCTGTATTTTATCTTTTAACTTTTAGTTATATATAGGATAAAGATATATAAATATGTTTGGGAATCCTATTTTTCAGCACTGGTGTAAATAGATACAAACGAAATGCAAAATAGGATGATGGATATGGCAATAATAATAATGTTTTGTTTGGGGCTTTCAAGGGCAATTATTAACCCCGTTGCTGGAGACCCAACAATGCATTGTAATGGATACACACAACTTTGTGATAGAACATACAACAAGGTAGCGTTTTCTTCAACACACAATTCATTTGCTTACTTCAAAGGAAACTTGGCATCAAACCAAAACAAAAACATTGCTGAACAACTCAATGATGGCATATCAGCTTTTATGCTGGATTTGCACTCGAACCAAAAGCAAGGTTTTGGAAAACTAGTCAACTCTGCTTTTCAAAACTCGGATATTGGTTCAGCTATTGGAAAAACCATTGAAAAAATCACAGGCAAAACATCAAATACAAAAAGAAGTATAGATTCTGTAAAAAACAATGCCGAAATCAGAATGTGCCACACATCTTGTGTATTACTTGATGAAGGTACTTTTGACAATACATTGAAACTATTCAAAACCTTTTTGCAAAAAAATACGAACGAAGTCATCACAATAATGCTGGAAAATTACGATTCGTTTTCTGCTGAACAAATAGCTACAAAGTTTGTCTTAGCTGGCCTAATGGACTACATCTTCAACCCAAATAATCATGATTTAAAAACAAGGTGGCCCACACTGAGAGAAATGATAAATAGTAATAGTAGACTTGTTGTATTCACAGACAGAAATCCAAACACAGCCGCAGTTCCTTGGTAACTACCAAAACGAAAAACAATTTTCGATTTTATTTACTTTTTTAATTTTAGGTTGATGCTTCAAGGTGATTATATTGGTGAAACAAGCTATGAAGTTAGTTCCAGTTCGAAGTTTGATTGTAAAATGAATTCTAACAACAAGCCACTTTCTCTGTTAAATCATTTTGTGTACACGAAAACTAAAATCTTAGGGATAGATGCTGATACACCTTCTTCTGAAGCTTCTACAAAAGTTAACTCTGCAGAAAATATTCTAGCACAATACAACCTGTGTGTTCAAAACTCAAAAGAATTCGTTCCAAATTTCATTGCAGTAGATTTCTATGACAAGGGTGACCTAATTAATACGATCGCAACAATCAACGGAGTTGGAAAAATTATGCAACATAGAGTCAATGTTGATACTGTAGACAGTAAAGTAAAACTAATAAACAGCTCTGTATCTGGAAAAACTACAAACGTTTGGCTGTCAACACCGATCATGATGCTAATTGCTATCCTATATGTTTATTTGGATTATAACTACTAAAGTATAGAATTTAAGCAAGTGTAGATTACCTACCATGAAATATATCCATTTTTGTGAACTACTAATAAATCCATCGTCTAATGGTGCCTTTGTTTTTCAGTTTTAAATATTAAAATTATTTCCTTAAAATTTGTTTGTTTTTATCAAGCCAAAGTTTATGGAAAGTCCATTTTCGGTTTATAGCATTTATGAACCAAGGTGCAGCTCAAAATATTTATTCCCTATATGTACAAACACCGATTTGATATTAAAGTGATCAAGTGTGTTGTTAATAGTTGTAGAGTTATCAGAAATAGTTTTGATGAGATCTGGGTCTACAAGACAAGATCCTTCACTCCATAGAAAACTCGCGTGGAATAGTGGAACCTATAGATAAAAAAATCAAGGTATGAATCAGTGGAAACAAAAATATATCTAAATGGTATTTTTAAACTTACAGTATGAAACGGCGGTAGGGAAAAAGTTTTCATTAAAACATCTATTCGTTCCAGCAACCTGAGCAACTATGTATCAATCAAAGAGTTGGAGAAGTTAGTCTTGACTTTATTTTGATATTGTATAGCAAAAGTACATTTTGATTTCCAGTCAATACTTTTAAAGCCAAAAATGATTTGGATTTAGATTCGTTTATCAATCCTAAAACTGATCCAATCCCTATACCAAAACTACCAATATAAACAAATTAGCATTTGTAATGATATTCTGAAAAGTAAAAAAGAAATGATTAAAATTAAATGTATTCTTACGGAGAAACTGATTTCAGCTCAAGTTCCAACTTTTGAATGAACTTTTCAATTTGGTGGAATTTGAGAGATGCATGTCTACTTAGGCTTATATGTAAATATTCAATTTCTTTGTCTGTGGAATCTGATTTACCCAAGGGAGTATCATTCCCAAGAGGAAATAGATATTCTAAATGATCTGTTGGCAGATCTTTAGACAATATTTTGACTAGATCTGCCTTAACATTCTTTTTAACAAAGAAGGATTCAGAGATTCTACAAACATCCTCTATGAATTTTACTGTTTGGCGGTTTGGAATGATTTTTATGTGTATATGAAGAGGCCAATTGCCTTTGATGTTAGTTTGTTGAAAAGGTTTGGCAACTTCTAAATCTAAATAAGGAGAGGGGAAATGTTTATAGACTTAAGAGTTGAAATAAAAAATTGAATAAAAAGCAAAGATTTAACAGAATATTTATAAAAAAACATACTTGAGTTTTGTTCTTGGGTATATTCCTGGCTTGAGCTATCTGAAGAGCTGTCGTAATCAGCAACAAGTAACATTGTTTCAGAAATGATACAAGTTGGATTAACGAGAAGATTTCTCGTTTTTCAAAAGAAATGGAACTAACAAATAAAACAATATTGTTTGGATGGTGATACTTATTGACGAACCATTCTCCAGCACGATTCTTTTTTTGGTCACATGCATTTTTACAGCCAACAACAAACAAAGCAAAAAGCACAAACATCAAATATTTATGTTTTGCTTTTCCTTTAAATCTCTTTTCCCTTATCTTTGCTCTAAAAAATGTCTTCTATACCATATTTTAATACACCACAACTTCCTGGACCTCACACTATAAATGACAATAGGATTAAAAGACTCCAGCTCAAAAATCAAACCGCTCAAAAAATTGTCCTCAATCCATACATACTAGTTTGTCCAAGAGAGGAATGTAGTAGTAAACTCCTTTACTTGCAGGGTTCTTCCTTGGTGTTCAGACCAGAAAATTCAGATAAACTTCTCCATTTGGAACCTGACGAAAATACAAACTACGTAAAAGTAGTCAAGAAAGAAAAAATCCCTTCCGATGTTTTGAATGTTATAGATTCCAAAAGACATCTTATTTTTGGATCTCAACATACTCCAAAAGAAAGATCAAGTTCTTCAATTTCCAATTCACATTCCACTGATTTTTCAGAATCTGAAAAAATACCTTCTCAAGCTTCTTTAAACCAAGAAAAACACGATTTTCATACCACTCAAGATTCAACAATAGATCATTCTGAGAATCACCATAATCAAAATTTTGGTAAAAAACCAACTGAGGGCTTTTACTGGTCTGTTTCTGATGTTTTTAGTTTTGAAAATATTGGAATTTCAAAACCTGTTAATGGAGGCATACAATACCTGATTTGTGCTGAATGTGAATGTGGACCTCTGGGTTTCCATGATACCGAGACTGTAGAAATTCTTGCACAAGAAACTTTATCAAAAGACAACACTGATGGTACAACTGAACACGAACAAAATGCCAACGATACTAGCGACTCTCTAAAACAAGCTTCTATCAAAAAACCAGAATACTTGCTTTCTGTCAACAGAGTCCGATATCAAAAAATCTAAAAATTAAAGTACCAAAACAGTTTGTCACTACTACCAGAATTGTCAATAATTCAGCTGATCTGTAATTTAGAAGTTGCCATTTAAATGTTTCTAGCTTTAGATTT